>CM040239.1:159922011-159947784 GCA_022545495.1 Chrysanthemum lavandulifolium | reverse complement strand
TAGTAATTAATTCATAATAAAAATATAAAAGTCTAAAAATATAAATCTTTTTCTAAAATTTTCTTTTGTCATATAGTATGTAAAAAAATTGTTTTTACACATGTAGGTCTTTTATTTCATAAATTTTACGTTTTTGCTTGCGCACTCGCGTAATTTTTATAAATAACGTACGTTTTCCTTTTTAATCAAGTTTTTAAGTAATTTAGGTTTACATTTCAGTTAAAATAGTTTATTTAAGTCATTTTATTTTATAAATCACAAAAACATCATTGTAAAAATAGTGATAGCGTTTATTTAATATATTTTATCTTTTATTTCCTTTAATTTGCATTTAAGTCGCTGTAATTTATAAATTTTTTCTTTAGGTATAAATATTTCAAAATCCTTACTGATCACTATCCTTAGTGATTATTCGACATCCAAGTTGTTTAACACCAATTCATCCTCCGTGGGACTTAACGACCCGTGAATCCACTATATTCCTCGATCTAAATTGCATTTGGTGTGTGAACTGCTTTGAGTTTCTTCGGTTGGTCATTCACAAGTGGCTAGCTTGCGTGAGAAAACTTGACGGTTTTGCACCAATCAAATTTTACGCTTCACGGGAGGTCAGAAGCGTGTTTAAGCATTTTCGGATCCATTCTTGCACATATACCACCTTTTGTAAATAGTTTTTGTAAAGTTAATCAAAATCAAAAGTTCATTAACACTTTTCCTAAAGTGTTAACAACACCAAAAATATTTTCATTCTTTGTTTTACAAAATTTTATCCAAAATCCAAAAATATTCATCTTTACCTTCTTACCCTTTTGATTCTTTATTCCTTTACCCTCCATCCATTTGATTCTAACTTCTTCTATTCTTATGGAATCTCTCGACTACGACTTAATTCGAACGAAGTTGAAAAACTTACTACTTTATCACAAATGTCAAGAATTCGTGTTGTTCGTAATGATCCATTAATTACGCGTAGGTAAATAGAACGAGAAACCGGGTGACAAAGGACCGGTACTTCCTCCGATAATGGAGGTGCTAAATACGTCCAACCTACGCTTATCCAAAGATCTAATCCTCAATTGCTCTTAAGCCGTCTAAAATTGATCCTAAACTTTCACGATTTACGGTTAAAAGCAAACATGCGAGTTTAGACGGTGACTAGCAAGAATGACTTGCCTAATCTTCACGCTTCTCAAGAACCGTAACCAGAGACCATAACGGAAGTGGTGGAAATTGCTAGCTCTCGAGCACACCACTTGTCCCACCTCCGGATTTTCAAAATGTTCTTGAGTCTTAATAGTCATTCGGATCACCATGTTGGTTTTGTTGATTCTTTGAATGAACCGATTCCTTCTCATAACTCTCAAATAGAATCGCTTATTCCTTGTGTCGGTTGTGGTGAGCCTCTTTTTGGTTCACCACGTCACTGTGTGTGTGTATGCAGTGTGGTAATGATATTCATAACGGAGTTGTTTGTTTTGTGGTTCGAGGAATTCATTTGATTATGATCCTAATCCGAACTCATTTAACGACCCTCAAATTTTCCAACTACCCACCACACCGACTTATCTTCATATAATCAACATAATCTTGTGAATTTTGTGGAGGTCCTCACCAAGGATTTGAATGTCAATCCGAAACACGTTTGTCTATGAACAGTTTTCGGTGATGCTCAAAACTTTGGTTATGACCAATATCCATATGATTCACCAATCCGGGCTCAACAGCTTCTTGTTGTGAGAACTGTGGAGGTCCCCATTTCACTCGATTGTCAAACAGGAATCCATTTCCTTGTAACAATTACGACTATCCATATCACGACCAACCTCCACAAAGGCCAAATGACTCAAACTCCTCAAAGAAACCCAACAAGACACTTATCTAGAGCTTCGAGTCGGTGAAAAGAACGAGGAGTTGAGTAAACCGCATTTCATAATGTTCCCGCTTTTCTTGTGTATATTGTGGGGTCCTCATGATGATTATCAATGTCAACCTTCCGGTTTTGACAAATCTCCATTCCCACAATGTCCCATCATTCAAAATTCACATGAGAAATCCATGGAAGAATTGCTAGTCAAGAGCGGTTTGCTAAAATAAATTCCCAAATTGCCTTTGAAAATCTATTAGGGAATCAATTGCACAAGAAAAGCAACGGATCTAGCTCTCAATTTCGCTTTATTCACGATGACGATGATGATGAGGATGCACTGGTATCCTACAATTTTATAAAGATTCATCGATTCATCGCTTGATATCCCAACAATGAGATTCATTCTCACAACCGCTATCACACCAAGCTCCCACTCACTCTCCGAACATGGGGACGAGCATCTTGACACTGTTCACGAAAAGGAATCGGACGAATTCATAAAGTCTAGTGTTGAGGACCTTGTCCCAATCCCGAGAGAGTCACGGAATTCTCGAGCATTTGTGTGATATCCTTTCCCTCTTGAGTGTTCAAAAGATCATTTTGAGACTTTCTCCGATTTCATTCCACTTTCTTCGAAAGTGACGATGGTCTCTTTAATTTGAGCCGATCCGGGAGAGATTGAAAGTCTCCCTTATAATGATCGCTCACTCACTTCTCACCCTAACAAATTCAATAGAGAATGTTAATCACCTTGTTCCCAAACATTCAAAGCTACTTTCACCAATCCTCTATTTGAATTAGAATCAATTCACTTGGATTTCTAACAATCCAATCTTTGACGAGGATAGTGATGAGCCCACAATGGAACAAGAGTTCACAAATTCACTTCATGTGAATGATTCTCTTCTGAGGAGTTCTCCTTTGAACTCACTCATATCATATCTCTACCGTAGTATGATAACTTCCACTTTGATCTAGACATAAATGATCTTTGTGTTCGGAGGAAAATGTTCTCACCATGAGAACTTGCTTGATATCAAAATCCCATCCTCCCAACCGTAATATGTCTTGATCAAATGAGCTTAAATGATGAGATTCATGATCCGTAAATCATGAATTCTTCCGATAATTATGAGTTAGTCATGATTTTATCATGATTTTCTTTCTTTTCTTCACATATGGTGTGACTTCTCGTTCCCTTTTCTCATTCGGGAATGAGGACACTATTTTTGATCCCGGCATTTTCATTTATCATTTGTAAGCCGGTTCTATGTATATCTCATCGGTGTGGAACTTTCACGTACTTCAATGTTTATACAAACATCTTGAATGAAAGTCCGATGGAGATTGTCACTTCCACTTACTTCCCCATGAACAAATTAATTCGGGGTCGAGTCAAGCTAGCGACTCGGTAATCAAAAACAGTAGTTAAACATGGGTTTTCACCCGTGTGTCCCACCTTAGTGTGGGGGAGATGCCCCACACATTGTATATATATCTAAAAAAAAAATGAATGAAAATTGTAAATATTAAAAAAGAGAATAATTGTTGTGTTTCTACACTTAGGTAGTAATGTTATCTTTTACGTTCTAAGTTTCGGCATATCAACGGTACTTTGAATATTGAGGACAATATTCATTTCTAAGTGTGGGGAAATTCAAGCGAATTTGATCATAAATGTACACTTTTAGTCCCTTTTTCCCCAAAATGACCAAATTTTAAAATTTTTATTTAGTGGAAGTACTATGTACTAAACACAACAAATGGTAATCACCCACCATGTCTAACCCACATAAGGATTGGCTAATCCAGAGCAAACGGCTCTTGGTAAAGATATCTCAAATCCGTTTATGGCTTGCAATTTGCTCAAAATTGTATGGTGTTATTTCACCATATCTTTAATTAGTGAAGAGTCAAGCTAGCCCGCAAGTTTATGGCTTGTGGTAAAGGCGGTTGAAAACCATAATTGGTAATCGACTCACCAAAGATAATATTGATAATTTATCTAAGAGTTATTAGTCCGAGAAGCAAAGCGGCTCGGTAAAGACAAATCAAACCCGTTGAAAGCTTATGATTTGCTCAAAATCATTTGGTTATCATTGTACCAAGGTTCTTACTTGAACTAAAACAATTGGCTACTCCAAGTAATGGCTTTTGGTAAAGAGATAAAATCCATTAACTTTTCATAAATCATTGTTAGGGACTAGCAATATCTTAGTGTGGGGATTGATGAGTGTCAAATACTCATCATTTTGTACCATCTAGATCGCAAAACATCCGAAAACACTCGTAAATGCATCAAAATGATGAAAATATCACAAATAATGTTTTATGTGTTTTAAATGCAAAATATCAAAATCGGTGAAAACGATTAAGTTTGCATATTTGGCGCTTTTAGTCCCTCAAGTTTGAAAAGTTGTCAAAACTAGTCCCTGGTAATTCAAAAACTTGTAAAATGTCATTTAAGGTCCATGGGATTCAAAAGTTGTCAAAATAAACCCTTTAAAGTTTAAAATTTACAAAATGACAACTTTAGTCCTTAAACTTTGAAAAATGTCAAAAATAGTCCTTGGTTAATTTAAAAAGTGAAAATTATCAAATATTAACCTTGTACTATTTATAAATGACAAGAATGGTCCTTATGGTAAATTTTGGAGAAATTACAAGTTTGGTCCTTAAAGTTTCAAAATTGGCAGATTTGGTCCTTGGACTTATAAAAATGTGCAATATTTGTCCTTGTACTATTCACATGTTACAAGTTTAACCCTTGTGATGACTTTAGATGAGTTACAGGTTCAGTCCTTTCATTTGCAGAATTTACATAAGTGGTCCTTGTGATATACAAACCAAACCGGATCCTATATTATCCCAACCCAAAACGCAAGTCCAAATCCAATCCTTACCCCGCTAGCCCAACACCCAAGCCCAACTCACGTTTAAATAATAAAACCGCCATCTTGGCTTCTCCTTCTCCAATCCCTGTAAACCAAAACCACCTGGTTTTCCACCTCTCCCCACTTTCCACCTCACCACTACCCTTACCCACTCTTCCACCTCCCCCTCCACCTCTACATACTCCCAAGAAGCAATTAATGCTGCTACCTGCTCAAATGACTTTTTGGCGCCAAAATTGCCATTTGGCAATTTTGATGATCTGGATTGATCCAATGGCTGAGAAATGGTGAGAAATGCTCAGATGTCGACAAGGAACCTAAAGGATCAATATAAATGGGAAAAGAAGCAGAGGAGAAGGCCAAGTAGTGTAATTTAATTTTTACTTATGTCGTTTTAAGCTTTTTAAGTTCTCCAGTGTATGTTTAAGTTTTTAAAGACTTTTTAATCAATTCTCAGTGTAATAAAACTCTACTTACAGTTTCAATTTCAGTTTTTAGATACAAATCCAGTTTATGAATATTTCATTGTCTAAATTATCAAAATACTTAAGTGTTATTATTATTTGTTACTAAGGACTGAAAAAGATCAAATAAGCTCTTATTAAGCTTTTCTAAGCTATTAGAACGTTAATAACTTAGTGTAGACTCAAAACTCAAAATTTCCAAAATTCCAATAAATTAGTGAAAATTAAAATCAAAGGAAAATGGTGAATGAAGTCAAGCAGGTAAGATATGGATTGCTTTTGGGTATAGAGCTTTGTGGAAAGCTATAGGAAGTAGTATTGATCATCATTTCTCTGTTTTGCGCCTAAACTCAATTTGTAAGCCATTTATTTGCAATTTGCATTTTCTAGAATATGTGTTTAATTCTCGTTAAATTTAGCTTAATCATGTTTGAATATAGTTATTACAAGTTAATAGATAGATTTCATGGTTTGAAAAGTTGTTTTAGTACAATAAGCTTCAAAATAGTCTAAAAATGGTGTTTGGATAAACTGTAATCCATGCTAGAGATGGTTCAAGCCTTTGTTTTTGTTGCTTTAGGTCATATTAGCTCTAGACAACTCAGTGCAGTCATAAAAACCAAGCCCTGTTTGCATAAAAGTCAAAATACCAAATCCTATTCCTTGACAGTTAACTGTCAAGGATTAACAAGGTAAATCCTTCATGTTGGTGTATAATTAGTAGACTCAGCTTAGATTAATCTTAATTCAGCTTAATATAACATATTTAGTCCATAGAATCAATCACAAGTTCATAAAAGTCAAAGTTCTAGTGTAATAAAAAAGTCAAATTTTTCAACCTTTTTAATAAAACTTAGAATTTTCTTGTGTGTTTAATATTAAGATTTAGTTTATAAGCTTCTAGGATATTAAAATTTAGTGCTAAACAAAATTAGAAAAATATTAGTTAACTTTCAATCGACTTATTCATTGCTTATTTTTAAGCTTTCTTTAGACCCTTTTTCAAATATGTGCCTGCATGCTACGCTTTTGTGTCATTTTCACAAGCTTGTAAAAAGCTTGTTAGTTGGTCAAAGCTTGTGATACTTAGTTCTTTGGAAAGCCAACCAAGCCATTTCAAAGTTCCAATTTTGTTTTTCAATTTCTAGCTTGTTTACTAGAATGCATCTAGCTTGTTTCTTGTCCCATATTAGTGCAAAGCTGCAGCAGCTCAGTGTGCTTATTGGCTTAAAATTGCTTCTATAGTGCTTATTTCCTTTTATTTATTGCTTATTTAAGTTTTTTATAGCTTGGTAGAGTAAACTTAGTTAATTTGAAGCTTTTGAGAAGCTTGGATAAGCTTGTATAAGCTTATGTAAAACAGCCCCTTTGTTTCTTCTTTTGAGCCAATAAGCTCTAAACAGCTTATTTAGCTCATTTTTTTAGAGTAAACTGCTTAATCAGTCCTTATTTGGTTTATTTTATCTTTTGCAACTTATATTTACAGCTTATAGCTTTTAGAATAGCTTTTCTTTTTTTTAAAATTATCTTTTCTTCACTTAAGCCAACTGTTAAGCTTTTCAAGCTCAAACAGCTTATTGGCTCATTTTTAGAAAAAGTTGTAGTTTTAAAAATTGCTTATTTACTTGTGCTTAATAAGTTTGTAAAAGAAAAATTGAAAAAAAAATGTTTTGCAAAAAGGTGGGAGGCAGGCTCGAACCTGAGACCTCCCACCCTTGAAGAAGATAGTGTGTACCTGTATAGCCAGGCGCCCTTGGGTCTTGTCTTGGTTTTACTTTGCACAATTTAATACTTAGGCCTTGTTTTCCATTTTAGCTTATACGCATAAGTTAGCTTATTTCTAGC
The DNA here is from genome assembly GCA_022545495.1 of Chrysanthemum lavandulifolium. NCBI lineage: Eukaryota > Viridiplantae > Streptophyta > Magnoliopsida > Asterales > Asteraceae > Chrysanthemum > Chrysanthemum lavandulifolium. The sequence continues at coordinate 159,940,714 of CM040239.1, read as the reverse complement.
TTATCTAAATAAGTTGTAACCTCTTTATAATTTTCTTAGACTTGTATTAGTATTAAGTATTTTATAAAAAAATTCGATTTTTCTCAATAGTTTTAGTATTTTTAATCATTTAATTAGTGTAAAATAGTAATTAATTCATAATAAAAATATAAAAGTCTAAAAATATAAATCTTTTTCTAAAATTTTCTTTGTCATATAGTATGTAAAAATTGTTTTACACTTGTAGGTCTTTATTTCATAAATTTTACGTTTTTGCTTGCGCACTCGCGTAATTTTTATAAATAACGTACGTTTTCATTTTTAATCAAGTTTTTAAGTAATTTAGGTTTACATTTCAATTAAAATAGTTTATTTAAGTCATTTTATTTTATAAATCACAAAAACATCATTGTAAAAATAGTGATAGCGTTTATTTAATATATTTTATCTTTTATTTCCTTTAATTTGCATTTAAGTCAGAATTTATAAATTTTTCTTTAGGTATAAATATTTCAAAATCCTTACCGATCACTATCCTTAGTGATTATTCGACATCTGAAGTTGTTTAACACCAATTCATCCTCCGTGGGACTTAACGTCCCAGGAATCCACTATATTCCTCTGATCTAAATTGCATTTGGTGTGCGAACTGTTTTGAGTTTCTTACGGTTGGTCATTCACAAGTGGCTAGCTTGCGTGAGAAAACTTGACGGTTTTGCACCAATCACTTACCACTATAGATTCAGGGTGTTCAGAGACCTTATGGGTGTACACTTCGTACTTCCTGACCCTGTTAATACAAATAAGCCGTAAAAACGTTTATTTATATTTTACGATCTTCTAATGTTTTGTCGATAACAAACATAAAATCATTTTAACGAAACAAATAAAATACGTAAATGGTTTGAGCCAATAGTTTTCTAACACACTTACGTTTTCACATAAAACACTAAAACAAGTATAAGTGATTTTATGATTTAATAATACATATGTACAACAACTAGTGTTTACATATTGTGCAAATATATACATAACTAGTATGTATTATATTGGGTAATACAATTGGGTAGAAACTTAAGTATTTGACCCATTGACCAAATACATTGAATGTAGTTGGGTACAACCCATGGAGCTTGACACATAACCCATTGCATGACATCATGCTTATGTCATATATGGATATTATCCATGACCCATGGTTTTAATCCATGGCCCATAGTTTTAATCCATGTACCATGGACTAGATGCATTGCATCTTATAGATACATTGTGTCACTTGAGGGATCCGTGGAACGGTAGTTGTTTTTCTTCTATAAATAGTGAACCATTTCTTCCTTTTGGTTTGCCACTCCCACACATAATTTCCCCAAGTATTGTAACCTTCTAACCACAGATCCTAAGGGATCTTTCTATGTAGTTTGTCTTTTGTTTTTGTGTGATTCTCTAGGTTCCTCTTAAAGGCGAGATCACCACTTTTTGAAGTCGAGCAAGCTCAAGTCCATGAGTTGCCATGCTTCGTCATCATCAAGACTACTGAGGTTCTCTTGTTGATACTTCTTTCTTCCTCCATAGAAGTGTTGTGTCCAAGGCATTAGTGAAGGATACCGAAAGAGTCAAGACGAAAGCATTAGTGAAAGGTGCTTAAGGTCCGTGTCAAAAGTATTAATAAAGAATGCTAAAGGAGTCAAGACGAAGGCATTAGTGAAAGGTGCCAAGCGTTCGTGTCAAGGGCATTAGTGAAAGATGCCTAGGAGTCAAATCAAGTGGCATTAGTGAAGGATGCCAAGGTCTTATAATCGATGAGGTGCATCGTTATACAAATAGTGATAGTTTGTTTCCAAGGATGTTGATATCCTTGATGGTGTTGTAATAAGGAGTGGGTCTCCTTTGGGGTTAGGTGTTGCGTAGTGTTTGGTAGTAGTTCCTCCATTGTAATAGAACTCGGTAGTTAGCCTAGTACCGGATAAAGGGTAGGCGACGTTGTGATAGGTGTGGTTCTCCTTGGTGAAAGAACCCGGTGGTTAGCCTAGTACCGGAAAAAGAGTAGGTGACGTTATGAAGGCTTCTCCGCCATAAGGAGTTGGTATCGTGTAGTGATTACGAACTCTCGAGTAGGTGACTCGGGGAGTGGAGTAGGGCATGGAAGGTGTCCTTGTAGCCGAACCACTATAAATACTCGTGTCGTGGTTATGTGCTTCTTACTCTTTATTTTTCATTACACATTTATATACCTATCTATCAATGTCCAACATACACATCTAAATAGTTTGACATAAGTCAATCTAAATATCTTAAAACGAAATTTTAATTGGTAAAACTATTCAAACCCCCCCCCCCTTCTAGTTTTCCACAGACCCATTAACATATGTGAACTAATCCCACAAATGCACTAAATTTTTCAACAAATATGTTTTCAAAAAACAATATTTCAAGGAGAAAAAAGTTTGTTTTGGCTTACTTTCTTACCATAAAAGTTTCCAAAGATTTTTTGCTAAAGCTTTTTTACCTCCTAAATCGTATCAAGAAGGCTACTAATATTGATAAAACTATTTTGAAAAAATTGCAATAAATGTGGAGTGTTAAATAGAGAGTTGTAAGAAAAATAATATACATACGTACATAGATTTTTCTTGAACGGCGATTTGCATTAAAAATCTAGCAAGAAGCTAGAGCAAAGCTACAATGAAAAATTGATACGATTAAACGGTGCAAGCCACTCTAGGGGTGTTGATCCGTTCAAGCCAATTCAACCGGATGTTTTTGCTTCTATGAGTAATCCAAAGGTGTGAGAGAGTCTTGATTTCTTTCATGAGAGTGTCCCGACGAGGGGGTTTCAAGTCAAAGAAAACTCTATTTTGAAAGCGCCAAATGACCCATGTGGAGGTGTTGACAACGACATCTAAGAAAATGTTTTTCTTTCTGTTTAGATGCGTTGATTCATGCCAAGAAAGATTGCCATCGAGATCATTTGGGGTGCAAATTAGCCCCCACCAATCTTTAATCCTTGACCAAATATCTGCAGCAATAGTGCACTCGACAAAGAGGTGTGATGTTGATTCGATGGCATCGTTACAAATCGGGCAACGAAGAGAATCTATATCAATCCCACGAGCATCCAAGTTCGCGCGAGTAGGCAATCTGTCTTTGCACAACCTCCATGAGTGTATGTTTATCTTAATAGGGAGAGTTTTATTCCACTTCACCTTATCACTGGTGGAAACCAATGTCGAAGAATCAATAGCATATCGCATGGAGGAAATAGTGTATGTGTTGAGGGAATTAAGGGAACAAGTCCATGAGTCCCTCACATCAGTAGGTTTGAAGCCCACAAGTAGATTCACTAAATCATCAAACTGTGCCTTTTCTATGCCATCTCTTGGACTTCTATGCCATGCCTAGACATGTGATGAGAGGTCCATTAAGCCACCACTAAAGCATCTCTCGGATATCAAGCAGTCTTTGTGAGTTTCCAAAGCATACATTCTTGGAAACAAAGACAAACCAACAATCATGCCAAAAGTTAAACACCGAACCATCGCCATTTTTCTTTAAGAAAATCGAATTAAGGTTAATGTTGACCTTTAAGAGATCCTTGTTTAGGCCGTAGATCTCTTTCCATGGGCATACATGAGAATGACAGATAGGAATTAAGATATCGGTTTCAAGACGTCCATGAGTACCAAAGATGGATGTGGTGACTTGGTGCCAAAGAGAGTTATATTCTGATTTGAACCGCCACCACCACTTAGTTAACAGTGCAAGGTTTGATGCAAGTACACTACCTATCCCAAGACCACCACAATCTTTTGAAGAACACACTTGCTTCCAAGCTACCCATGCCAATTTTTTATTGTCTAAAGAACCTCCCCAAAAGAAGTTGCGCCTAAGATTTTAAAGATAGCTAATTACACATTTTGGAGCTTTGAATAAGGAGAATTAGTAAGTACCAATATCTCCAAGAACGGATTTGAGAAGTGTAAATCTTCCGCCAAACGAAAGCGACCTTGCTTTCCAAGAGGAGAGACGATTGTGAAACTTGTCAATAATCGGCTTCCAATTGCAACTTCTATTCATGTTTGCACCAATGGGTATCCCAAGATACGTAAAAGGCAAGGAAGAAGGTTGACAACAAAGGATTAAGGCAAGAAAATTAGTATCGTCCATAGCAGCCCCAACTCCAAAAATCTTGCTTTTAGAAACGTTCACTTTCAAACCCGATGCCAAATGAAAACATCTTAGAAGACGACAAAGGTTTTTAGCGTTTTCATGCGACCATTCGTACATAGATACTATATTAGAATAACATTACCACAATTATGTGGCAAAATGTCACTATACTCACCACCTACCAATACTGGAATAACGTTATTAAGAATCGACGTAGATATTGACCTACATCTTGTTACCACAATTCAACACCAAACATAAAACTCATTTCTAAATCTCATCTATCCACTCTAAGAGCAGTGGGTGTCGTGAAGCCGTTCTAAAAAATCACTGCCACGTCAGCAAAACACTCAACGGCACCAGAAACTATTTGGCATCACATTTTGTGTCGTTACCATTAGCACCAGAAAATGTGGTGTCGTTGGAGTAAAAGTGGTTTTATGGGTCCACACATACCCAAAAAAAATCCCCAACCGCATGGGCTGGTATTTACCAGCCAAGCCTCAATGGCATGAGACAAGATATGATGAGTCGTTCATTAATTTGAGCCGGTAGAATAACACCACCCTTTGGCTTGACAGTACCTCCATCTCTAAACACAAAACACCCATCATGAAGATATAAACAAACCACACTTTTTCATAATTTCTTCAATAAAACTAAATCAAATCTTCAAAAATCAAAAACTAAATAACATTGTTAGTTGGATAATTTTTTACACATATAAACCAACTCCTCCTTACGTATACACATATTATTCATTTACACTAAGAGCGCAAGGTGTAGTAAATTGAGTTAGTTCATAACACTGTGTCACGTCAGCGCCACATCAACTTAACATTTCAACATTAACACCACAAAACACCCCTTATCATAACACCACCATAACACTACATTTTGGGCCTCACTTTTCTTTAAAAAATAAAATTACAAATTTAACCCCTAAACTAATACTTCATTTAATAAACAACCTATCACTTTATTAATAACCATAAAAACATTACATAAACATTAAATAAACATTACATAAAATACAATACGAAATACGATACGATACAAAATACAATACAAAATACGATATGAAAAAAAACATACAAACTAAAATACACTACGATAAGAAATACATAAACACAGCTTAATCTGAATGCTCCCCGCATGCAGAATCATACTATGGAGACTCCACATACCCAAATTCCAACTTGAACGCCGCGTTTCTGCTTCTTCTTTCCTGAGTCTCTCCTCCCACTCTTGTTGAATCCTTGCTTCTTCTGCTTCAGCTTTTCTTAAAGCCTCTTCGCCACACATAATTTCATAATGTTGTCTCGGAGTTAATCCATGCTCATCAACTCTCTTCTGCATAACCCGTAAATTGATAATGTTTTTTTTCTCAATAAATCCATGCACATCAGCTGAAGTTGATGCATTTAGCCCAAGTTTATTCAATTTGTGATATCCGAACCAACAATTTTATTTTCTTCATAACTCCAACGGATTTTGTGGTCGATATTATCTTCTATCTGTGAAACACACTTCTACAACGTTTCATTAATTTCGTCATCTTTCGTGGCTTCATCGCTAAAAAATTGCTTATTTTTCAGGCGAAATGTCTTTGCATTTCGCGCAATGTTGCAAAAATCGTGAATCGGTAGTCGGGCGGTCTATCACCCTGCAGCGAGTAATCGGTCAAATCGGGATTAATCGGTGATTAATTAGATTGGCATTTCCTGCAATTTTTTGGCATTTCTGGAGACCAAACTAATAATCTTAACCGATTCCAAACCTCAATAAAGGCTCCAATTCTGATTATGATGCTCATTGTGTGTTATAAGTGAAATATACGATCCCAAATTAAATATAATGCCTAAATTATTATTATTTTAAATGACCGACGGTTCGATTCGCCGATTTTTGATCGCTTTGTGTCGATTTTTTCCTAGGCCGATTTTTTCGATCGATTTTCAAAATCGACAAGGTACTCGGCCGATTAACGATTATCGGCGATTAATCGCCGAGTTGACCGATTTTTGCAACATTGATTTCGCGTATTGTTTTCTCAATTATTCTTTCTTTGCCTTTGCGTGCTCAAACAACTTGATAACTTCGACAATAGCCTTCTGTCGAGCCGCATCCCCTTGATCACATTGTTTCTGAACATAATCAAGCTTATAAATAGAGCGAGACGTGGCGTAGCGGCATGACCAAACCTCACGCCTTTGCGGCTAAGCCGAAGCTTTTGTGTTTGTAAGGCGTGATATAAGTCGGCACAAAATATGAAAATATTTATATATTTATATCATATTTCATATATATCGAGTTTACAAAAGACGCGACATAAGACGGGCAAGCAAGATTACTGCCCTCAAGCTTTTGCAAGCTTTTTAGAACCATGGTTATAATGATTAATAGTGTTTGGGTTAAATGTATGCATGAAAAGTGTATAAAAATAATACGTAAATATGGGTATTTAAAGAAGGTTTTGAAATATATATATTTTTATTTTTTTTAAACCCAACTAGCCGTTTAACCCAAAGGAGTGTTTTGATTTTTTTTATTTTTTTTTAATTCAAATATGAAACTAGCCGTTAGGGGAGCGGTACAACGCCAAGCCATAACGCCGACATACGGTGTAATGATGCCTTGATAACGCGCTCCACATCAGCAAAACGCAGAGTGGAGAGTTATCATACCTCATGCTCTAAATCACAAATTACCTAACTCCTAGTAACAACAATTTGTCGCTAACTGATAATTTTATCCAACTACTCCTTTACAATTCATTTCAAGATTTGGTTATAAGCTTTTTTGGGTTTTGTGGAAAAACCATTTATCACTTTTTTCAGTTAACAAAAATCAAAATCAAAGATTGAATTTGTGGTGCTAATGCAATAAAAATTCTAACCCACAACAACCAAGGTTTCAAAATCTACAACTGCGCCCCTTTTCGAGAGATTATTCAACGCGATTTCGATACTAGAGGGGGTATTAGCATCGTTTCGATGCTTTCAGGTGTAATATATTAGCTTTGGTTGGTGGTGGGACCCACCCCCAGTATCTGGTTAATAAGGTCATGATTTGGGATGATAATCAAGGGAGGTTTATAGGGGAGTTTTCATTTCGCTTCGAGTTTCGGGGCATGAGGTTGCGTCGCGATCAGTTTAGATTTCTATCTCGCATCATCAAACCATCAGCTTCATCACCGTGTGCATTATAGCAGGAATAATTTTAAAAGGATGTCAGAAATAGCTATACACTGTTTATGCGCACTCATGGTTTTGATGAAGATGACATAAAGTTATAAAGTTTGATACACTGGAACATTGTGGGGATATATGGTTGAAGCATTTGAAGGAATTGGAGATTGTAGATTTTTCAAATAAGGCATTATGTTCAATTTACACATACGAACGTATTTCTGGTGAAACTAATCGCATATTGGGTCATCGGCCATGGTGCCAATATACTTGTACCAATCTATAGAGTATGATTATTAAGTTAGCCAAAGTTACCAGAAAGTAAGACTTATCTATACTACTTATCTATACAAAGTCTATTGTACAATACACAATGCACTATTATTGATCTTTCTCATCAATCTTAATTTTAAGACTTACAAGTATTAAAGCTTAATGTACAAAATACAAAGCACTATTAATGTGGTCAAGATATTTTATGTAGTAATTAATTAACCGATTAATAAATACAATTAACGCAGCTTATTAAAACACTCCTTACACAAGAAATACAAATTATCAAGATATTGTACAACCAACTTAAACACAATTAAGCATTAATTGTCACTAATACAAATAATAAAGATATTATACAAATATTCGCTCGAACGGTCAATCTACCAAATGGGCCAGAGTCTGAAGCGGACGGTCCAAACGGTCGAAATGAACGGCACGGGCCGAAGACGCGGCTAAACAAAATTCTGGATATCAGAATTTATTGTAAAAAACATAATAAACTAAAATACATGATTTATCAAAATTTTATTTCGCAGACTGTCACAAGAACACTTGCTAGTGTTTATATAATCAAGGGAGAATTTCATATATATTCTTATTTTGTATCAAAATTACGATATATCCAACCCATGTTAAAAATTACATATATATATCCAATCTAAGACTTAAAATTACCTATATATATCCAACCTAACTTAAATTTTATATATATATATATATATATATATATATATATATATATATATATATATATATATATATATATATATATATATATATATATATATATATATATATAATCTAAAACTTAAAATTGTCATATATGTCCAATAATTAAAACCTTAAAATATATACTAAATATCATTTGATTATAAAATGACTACTATACCTTTGTTTTTCTTTTTCATTATAGTCACATATCAGGGTGTTAGTTGGGTTGGGTTGGTCGGGTTTGGATCAATTCAGGTCGAGGTTAAAAAAACATACCTGAACCCAACTCTATTTAGAACCTTGGTTAGTCGGGTTCGAGTCTATTTGGATCGAGTTTTAAATAGAATCGGGTTCGGGTATGTTATTTTAGCCTCAGCCCGAATTAGCTCGAATCCGACCTGGCTAACACCTCTATGTGTGCTATGTGTAATTATAATGAAAATAGAAATAAGGGTATAATTGTCACTAGCATGGTACCCGCGCGTTGCAGCAGCGGGTACCCTGAAATAAAAAATTTCGATGAATAATTTATTTTAGTTTATTATGTTCTCTTTAATAATAAATTTACGGATATCAAGAATTATGTGCATTAAAATGTTATACACTATGTTTCTTTTCTTGTAAGTAGTAGTCATTATAGTTATTAATAACATTGACCACTTTAATAACGTTGGCCCGTGTCTGCTCGGGCTCGAGCCCGTTTGGTCCACGCCCGTTTGGGCTTAAGCCCATTTGGCCCATTGTCCGTTCGGGTTTGAATATTTGTATAATGTGCTTTATTATTTGTAGTAGTGAAATTTAATGCATGAATTGTGTTTAATTTGGTTGTACAATATGTTTAATAATTTGTATTTCTTATGTAATGGGTGTTTTAATAATCAGATTAATTGTATTTATTGATCGTTAAATAATTGACTATATTAAATAGCATTAATATGGTGTTTTGTTGTACACTATGCTTCTTGTCTTGTACTTCTGAAAATTATGTGCATTAAAATGTTATACACTATGTTTCTTTTCTTGTAAGTAGTAGTCATTATAGTTATTAATAACATTGACCACTTTAATAGCATTAATTTTGTAAGTCTGAAAATTACATCATGCTTATTTTGTTGTACACTATGCTTATTTTGTTTTAAATCTGAAAATTGGTTGAAGTTATTGTACTTTGTGCTTAAATGCTTGTAATTTTTGGTGAAGGGTGTTTTTAATAGCATTAATATTGTTTGATAGAGTTTTGGTCTTAAAATGACACCACGCTTTATTTTGTTGTACAATATGCTTACTTTGTAGTAATTCTGAAAATTGGGTGCATTAAAGTGTTGTAAACCATGCTTAATTTCTTATACGTCTTAAAATTAAGAGTGACATGCCTTCGTGCATTATAAGTAGTAAAGATTTTAGAATCTCTATGTGTAACTCTATTAGAACCTTGGTTAGTCGGGTTCGGGTCTATTTGGATCGAGTTCTAAATAGAATCGGGTTCGGGTATATTTTTTTAGCCTCGGCCCGAATTAACTCGAATCCGACCCGGCTAACACCTCTATGTGTAATTATAATGAAAAGAGAAATAAGGGTATAATGATCATTTTAAAATCAAATGATATTAAATATGTGTTTTATGGTTTTAATTATATATAGATTGAGTATTTGGACATATATGATTATTTTAAGTTTTAGATTCAATATACATGAATATTTTAAGTTAGATTGGATATATATGTAATTTTAATACAAAAGAGCGATATATATGAAATTCTCCCTATAATCAACAATAATAATTTTTTTTAGAAAGAACTTCGTGTATGCATGGGTATTATAACTAATTATATATGAAAAGAATTCCTTGTTACCTGCGAAAATGCTTTCATTAAAATTTTCGACCTTATTTCTCACAAATTTGATAAGAAAAAGTAGAGTAAGTTACACCGTTAGTCCTCAAATTGTTTCTGATTCGCGCATTTGGTCCTTTATTCTCAAAAATCGCACTTTTAGTCCCAACATTTTATGTTAATTACACGATTGGTCTTTTTTTTTTGCTAACAGTCCTTAGCATATCTCGTTAGTCAACACACTTGTCTTATGGGTGATAGGTATATACATAATATAATTTTGAGTAAAATACATCGTTCGTCCCTTGGTTTAGGCAAAATCCTTAATTAAGTCCCTATCTTTTTATTTTTGCCTAATTGATCTTTATAATCAAATTAAGTAACACCGTTCATCCGTATCACCCAATTCAGTTATCTTCTCCGTTAGGTCACAGTCTTTAAGTGGCAATGTTAGTCCATTAACCAAACAATCGTTTGCAACGTTCGTCCTTTATACTAACAGCCGTTTCTAATTAACTCAAAATTTGGTTTTCTTACGTTTTTATCTGTTTTCATCCGTTTTTATACCATTTTTTTTACATTTTTGTCCGTTTTCATACGTTTTTATCTGTTTTCGTCCTTTTTATATGTTTTCATCCGTTTTATACGTTTTTGTCCAATTTTATCCGTTTTCGTCCATTTTATCTCTGCTCGATCGCGAGACGCTCGTCCGTTTTTATGTTTTCGTCCGTTGAAATACGTTTTTCCGGTTTTATATGTTTTTTTCCGTTTTATACGTAAAAAAAGGAAGAAAACGTATAAAAATGGACAAGAACATATAAAAAAATTGACGAAAACGGACCAAAACGTATAAAACGGATAAAAACGTAAGAAATGTATTTAAAACGTAAAAGCGATGAAAACGATAAAATGGACAAAACGATAACAATCAAGCGAAACGTAAAAATTGGATGAAACGTAAAAACGGACGAAATGGATAAAATGTACGAAACCGTATAAAATGTATGAAAACGATAAAAACGTAAAATAATGTATAAAGCGGACGAAAACGTATCAAAACATACGAAAATGTAAGAAAACATAAAATACGAATGAAAACGTATAAAAATAGACGAAAACGTATAAAAACCGACGAAAACGGATTAAAACGTATAAAAACGGACGAAAACATAAAGAAACTGAAGAAAACGTATAAAACGTAGGCAAGTGTACAAAACGGACGAAAACATATAAAAACGGACGAAAACGGATAAAAACATACGAAAACTTAAGAAAACGTAAAAAACGGACGAACACGTATAAAAACGGATAAAGACGTAAGAAAACGTATAAAAACGGACGAAAACATAAAAAATGACAAAAACGTATAAAAATGAACAAAAAAATCCAAAGCAATTGTCATCTGTTGTTTTCTTACAACCCTTGTGCTTCTCACGGCCAATTATATATTGGTGTATCTAAAGTAAAGATCAAGTGTGCACTTAAAGTTCTTTATTACCATAACACGGTAATTACACCGACACAACCATCAATGTTTTGCACAAGTAAGTAGTAAACTTTAAACCGACAAACCACCAATGTTTTGTACAAGTATTAGATAAACTTTAAAACTTTAATGTATTGTTTAAAAACTAAAACATGCTATTTCAATCTTCCAATATTTCACTATAATAATACATGGAAACTTGCCCGAAACTAGCCCGTCCATCGGGCTGGTCTTGAAGCTATAAGTTTTCCTTTATTTATTTAACTTTGTAACTTTTAAACAATACAATCAAAGTTATTTATATTGATTCCAGATTATTTACAAATGACATTTTCTGTTACCTTTTTATCTTTCAACATTATGCATTTACGGATTTCATATTTACATCATCTTTGTACTACATTTTTACAAAGTTACAAATAGTTAGAATGGGGGTAAATAAGATTGAGGCAAAGATAATATCCGGTGGTAAATTAAGGACAGTTGTCGCAATTTCTCGCATGAATATTAGCCCATCCGATAAGAAGATGCCTTTTCAACTGAACATGAGATAATTTTCAATATCTATTTGTTTTGCCATGACAATTAACAAAAGTCAAGGGCAAACATTTGGAACGACTGATTTTTTCACACGAACAACTATATGTAGCCGTATCAAGGGTAAAGAGCAAGAAGGGCCTTAAAGTCTTATGTTATGACAAAGATGACAACCACTCCAACCACACAACTAACGTCGTGTACAAAGAAGTCTTTCATCGACTTTAATTCTTCCATTTTTTTTTCTTTTATCTTTTTATCTTTTAAACAATACACTCAACGTTATTTATGTTACATTATTTCAGCATTATACATTTTAGCGTATTAAAGGTTTACATCATGTTTGTACTACATTTTTATGTTTAATAATATAACTTTTAGCTAGTCAGCCAACGGCCGGGCCTTAAGCTAGTATATATGTATAGATTTAAGATCATTTGAGGACAAAAGATTGTTTACATACCAATGGATCAATCTCCACCCTCCATTTTTATTAGATCTAATGGATGAGATTAATTCCAACAATTAAAAACCCACTTTCATCCTTTTTTTCAAATATAAATATCTTTCAAACCGTTAATCGCCGTTTAAAAAAAAAATATTACGACGAAGATTTAATTATCTTTCTATAGATAAAAGACTTTGATACATACTTTCGACCAAAAAAAAATTGTGTTTTCACGCTTTTTTAAGTTTTTTCGTTTTTTACGCTTCGAAATTTGCATGAAAAATTCATATATGATTTAACACTAATTTGAATACCACATGTGATATTAGTGTTAAATCATATATGATATGTATATCATATGTGATTTATCATATATGATTTAACACTAGTATCACATATGATATTACATATCATATGTGATTTAACACTAATATCACATGTGATATTCAAATTAGTGTTAAATCATATATGATATTTCATGCAAATTACAGTTTCGAAGAAAAACGAAAAAAAGACGAAAAACGATTTTTTTTTTCTTTTTTCGAAAGTATATCAAAGTGCTCGTCTATATAAAGATAATTAAATCGTCATTCCGATGGTGTAATTATTTTTATTAACGATTAACTATTAAGAGATATTTAAATTATAAAAATATGTGAAATAATAAAATGTTTTTAATCTCGACCATCGATTTTTTTTTAGATGGATGGTGAGATGAATTCCTCGATATGTAAGAAAGTTTGGTATGTAAAATAACTATCCTCATATATATAACACATTTAAGGTTTAGAAAAATATATATGCATTTATAAGTTTAAGTTGAATATATACGCATTTTTAAGTTTTGAGAGAATATATATGCAACTAAAATTTAAAGTTGAATATATACGTGATTTTAAACTTTTAAAATGATATATATGTAATTCAGAAAAAAAAAAAAAAAAAAAAAAAAAAATTCTTTATTGAAAATCAAAGTCCCTTAGTTATCCTTTTGGTGGTCGATACAACTTCTCTTTTTATGCCACAACTTTTTCTCCTTTTATGATTCTATTGGTAAGTGAGGGTCTTTTATGTAGTTATTGGGGCAAACAAAAAAAATAATTAAACATTTAATAATCTTCATAAGCAATAAATACATGCGATCATGCATCAAAATATAATTAAACTTTTAATCTTCATAACCAAAAACTTATACACCAATTTTGGTTATGCTCTTATGAGTCTTTTTAAGATATCATCATATATTTTCTGGTTTTAAGCAATAAAATATGTATTCGTACAGATTAATTAAATAAAATAATAAACAAATTCCTAAATATATTATGATATTTTAGAAGAATATACATTACCGTAAATAAAATAAAATAAAATTATATCCTAACTTGTTACACTGTTACCATTTTTATAGGCGAATCACACAAATGGATTTGTATACGGGTAGGACACTAAAAATATAGGTGATTTTGTTAATCGACTAACAAACACAAGAAATTTGTATATAACTAGAACTCTAATACTAAATGTGATATTCAAAATCTATATTATCCTCGACTATATATTCATTATATTTTACGTGTTTGTAGCTTAGAAAAGATATCTTAATAATAAAGAAACCCCCCATAAACCCTAGATAAACTCTAAAATATACACAGGATCATTCTCATTGAGTACACAGTGTACTCTTAGCCTTGATCATGGATGTTCATGAGAATGAACGTAAAAAACCCAATAGTTTTTACGTCGAAAAACCATTTGAATCGATGCAGGCGTCGAGTAATGAGGTATTTAGGGTTTACTTTAAGTACTTGGTGAGTGATGAGACTTTGGCTGGGATTGGTGTGTTGATATGTGATAAGCGTGATCGTTGTGTGTTTGAGATGAAGAAACCGGTTATACTTGATGATGATAGTGAAGATGGTGTTAATGGTGAGGCTGTTGGCCTAAATGCTTTGATTGAAGCGTTGGATACTGCTGCTGGTATGAGGATAAAAGTTGTTCATGTTTTGTGTGATAGCGATCCCTTTATCAATATGTAAGTGTCTTTTTAAGGCTAATACTATATCATGTTCTTTATGTTGTTTTGACTGAAGGGTGATTCGTAAGTTTTGACATATATATGGGTGAAAGTTAAGTTTTGGCGAGTTAAAGGACCCGCTGGAAGAAGATCTCTCAGTTGAGAGGATCAACTGACTGTCGGGCATTTATGAACCATTGGTTTGATCCATGGCTCAAATCAAACAATTGTTTTGATTTGAGCCATTGAATCAAATTAATGGCTCATAAATGCTCAACTCAGTCAAGTTGATCATCTCAACTCGAGAGGATCCCTTTCCCGCTTTCTGCTTTTCCAAAATGTTAAATAATTTTTATAAAAACTCTTTGTTAGAAGTTGATTATGGTAGTGGATACCCACGTTGTCAAAAGGAAAAAGATTGAGAGATCTAAAAGACATGACTAATTTTGCCTAACTACGTGTCATTATCTTATTGAATTGTGAAGGTTTTATCCTATTGATACAACATTGTTCACACACATGTGTAGACATAAAACTAGGCATAACTTTTAGGTGTGACAATCATTTCTCTTGTCAAATTTAGTAATTTGAGTTAGAGATAATTGTTTGAAAATGCATTCACCCTTTTAGGTAAATTGCTATTGTATTTAGTAGAAAAGTGTTTGTATTAGTTGCTATTCTATGCAACCACTAATCTGTGTTGACAGCACTGAATACGTTAACATAGCACTTGAATTTGTTAATGGCGTGGCGACTAAAATAACTGACCACTTAGGTGTATAGGTTGATTACATAACCTCCGCCAAGGAGGCCTAGTGTCATACACCTGATGTCCTCACAAGAGGTCGATCTCGTGATCAAACCTCACACGGTATACATCTTGGGGTGGTAAGGGAAAGAGTTCAGATATGGTCATGTGATACACCGATTAAGATGCGTACATCTAAATCAAAAAGCCACCATCCAAAGTAACCTACACAGGGAAACCTCATTCATTTATTTTTTTTGGTGCAAAGGTGAAAGACTAATGGATACAATTATTTAGCAGTTACAGTATAATACAATAGCAATTGATATTAAGTTGAATACATTTCCAAGCATTTACCGTATATGCTATCTTTCTTGGCCATTTTCCTATTGGTATACCTAGCTTCTATATCCTTCTATACCTCTTAGTTTGATCCTATAACTTGTCACACCTCTGTGCAATGATAGTCTTTATAGCCAAAACTTGCCATTTTATTTGTTTTATTGCTATTTAATATATGTTATTTCTTGCAATGCAGCTCACTGGTAAAGAGCAACCAACAGACGAGAAGATTTCGACATTGGTTGACCAATTGAACTTTATTCAAAGAAAATTTAGTTATTTTAGTGCATTCCGTGTGACTCAAGATGTTAACCTTGCTTTTAAACTCGCAAATGATGCAATCGCTTCTGCCAAAACATTAGTTGAGCAATGCACAATCTGTCTTGAACAATTTTACAACAGCAGAATGTTTTCTGTTAGCAGGTGCCAACACAAATATTGCCATAGTTGTATAAGAAGCCACGTGGAAGCAAAGTTGCTTCAAGGAATGAAGCTACCAGAATGTCCACATGAAGGATGCAAATCCCGCCTTGATATCGAGAGCTGTATGAAGTTTTTGACTCCAAAATCATATGAAATTATGATCTTGCGGGAAAAAGAAGCTTCTATTCCTCCAGCAGAGAAAGTTTATTGCCCGTTTTCTAGTTGTTCATATTTAATGTCGGAAACTGAAGTTCTAGAATATACTGCCGACTTGTTCGTTGCTGCTAAAGAATCAGGAATAAGAAAATGTGTTAAATGTCATTCCCTTTTTTGTAAGAATTGTAAAGTAGCATGGCATAATAACGTTACTTGCTCTGACTACATGACTTATAATCAAGCTGAAAGTGAGGTAAAACTGAAGTCTCTTGCAACAAACAAGCGTTGGCGTCAGTGTATCAAGTGCCAGAATATGGTTGAACTTGTTCAAGGGTGTTACCATATTACTTGCAGGTATGTGTCTTCTATTGTAACTTCAATCTTACTTGTTTTTAGATATACCAAATGGGTTGATTTGGGTAGCGGATAAAATGGGCTCAGCTAAAATATATGGGTTGAATACGTCAAAACTCATCCCAAATGTTTCAAATGCATTAAACCTTTCCCCTGGTGTTAAAATGATTTATACTTTCTATAACCACTCCGGGTTGGCCAAGTGGTAAAGAGCTTGTGACTATCATCACTAAAATGTCATAGGTCTCAAGTTCATATCCCGCTTGATGAAAACAACCCTGGAAGTGGCCACGCCAAGCTTCTTAAAAGGGAGGAGCTTTACCTATTTTGAGTATGGAGGAGGTTTGCTCAATCCCGTGGATTATTCGTCCAAAAGTTATTACCCAAAAATAATATAGTTCTTTATTTAATACTTTAGATGAATAAATACCTTTTGAGTTTTAAGTAAGAACTAAGGGGACCTCATATGCATATTAAATCATATGTCATTGTTTTATATTCACAAAATCAGTTATTGTCATGGTTTGATAATTTATTTTATGATTTAAATGATTCTCATCAGTACTAATAACTTAAGATCAAATTAAAATGCTTTTGTTATCTTTCCTATATGTTTGGACAAACTCATCCTAGACCATCTTTATTCACAACCCAACCCAACCTAATCTTTATTAAAATATTATTTTCTCTCTCCTCCACATACACAACCATTACATACAACCAATCCATAATCTTTTTACCATTTATCAACAACCCAACCTAACATATAATATTATTATACTTATATTTAATTTAATTATTTAAAATTTTATATAAAACTATATGTTTGATTATAAATATATTTTTAAAAGTAAAGATTTCAATAAAATGATTGTTTTGATAAATATTTTTAATAAAATGATTGTTTTGATAAAAAATCTTTCAAGTAATTTTTAAATAAAACTATAAAAAATTTATTTTAACAAACTAGTAACATTTTTCATTAACAAAGAAAGTAAAAAAAGGTGAAAGTATAGAATATATACTACGTAATCTTCAAATTTCTTGGCAATAATTGTTTGCCACTTGGCAAGGTTAGTATTACAATTCAAGGTCACAAGTTGATCGGGTCGTCAAAGATTTTATCTTCAATCTATCAATTGTGAATAAAAAACTATTATTTTTTTGTCCTTATTAGACCAACCGGTTGGTTTGGTTCATTGATAAACATGGTCTAAGTGTTGTGACCTCTTTTTTGATCTTTGTGTGGTTGTCAAAAATATTTACCTGAAATTTGTGTTTATCAAAACATTAGACATTAGCTTAACTTTCTCTTCTGTTTATAACTTCTTATGATGGTAAGTATCATTTTTGCAATATATCCGTAAGGAAGAGATTGTTGATTTGAAAACATACAAAATAATGAAAATAGCATTTTTTGCTAGTAAGCCATGGCTCTAAATTGACTTTGCCATTGTAGATGTGGACAGGAGTTTTGCTATACCTGTGGAGCTGAGTGGATCAAGAAAAAGGCAACATGCAAGTGTCCAATTTGGGATGAGCGCAGCATCACACACAATCCAATACACTAGGCGTCGAAATTGATCTTGATATGATTCAGATAACCTAACTCAACTTCGCTTGGTGGTTCTGATAGGGTTAATAGTTGTTGAAGCGACTACTTAACTTTATTGCACAATTTTGCATGTCATTGTGGAATTTTTGGATTTGATCACGTCTTTGGATAACTTTGTTTTGCCATATTGTGAAGATTTGGATTAAATCGAATTGGTTGATAAATCTGTTTTTTTTTTTTTTTTCTTCGACAACATACGCTTGGCCTTTTGAACTGATCTTTGGCTATAAATACATGAACCAGGTCCCAGCCTGTAGTATCTATTCAGGTGTTATGTTATTGTAGTTTTGTAGCTTTGATGATATGTAACTATTTATAGTTTAAATGTGCAGTGGTTCAGTTAACCAAAATATATGTATATAAACCGTGAGCATCAATCTGCAATGCTCGTATGACCAGAGAGTACTTGAATATGCAATTAGGT
>CM040239.1:159690639-159921911 GCA_022545495.1 Chrysanthemum lavandulifolium | reverse complement strand
GGTTTGTGCACAAATGGGAATATTAAGAGTCGGTTTTGAAAACGTTTGAATTTCCACATTTAAGGCTACCACCCATTACCCGCATAAAATCCCGCTTTTCAAGGAATACCATTGCGGTGCACTGTGAAAGTGCACTTTGCGAGATAAAATATCAATTTGATATTTTTGTGAGAGGAGGCATTAAATGCCAAGTGGGATGACAGTAAGACAAAGAGACATATATTCCTATTTTAAATTAGCATAGTTACCAACCTATGACATTTAAGTAACTGATACTTGAATCATTTAGTTACTCATTCAATGCTCTATGTCAAATGTCAGGGACCCTAAATGAGTCTTACTCATTCAGTGAGAGGTTTATTTTGGATGTTCAGGGAGGATGAACCATTTCGGAGAACTTACTGAGATTGGTTTTCGATACGACTTTCAATGTCAAGCATTCCCAATTCAGCTTTCGGTCTCTCACGAAGGTAGGTTCATCCAAGGGTTTGGTGAAGATATCGGCCATTGATATTCGATGGGGATGAAATGAAGTTCAATGTCTCCTTTCATTATGTGATCCCGATGAAGTGATATCGATATCAATGTGTTTGGTTCTTTGGTGGAGGGCGGGGTTGTTGGAGATTGCAATAGCACTAGTGTTATCAAAGAAGATGGGCACCATTTTGTAATGGATGTCATAGTCAACTGAGTTGACTTTTCATCCATAATAAATTGGCACAACATCCTGCTGCAGACTACATATTGACTTCGGTGAGGACATAACCACCGATTGTTGCTTTTAGCACTCCAACAAACTGTTTTCCTCCAAGAAATTGACAGGACCACGGGTACTTTTTTCGTCCATGTTGCGACCAGCATAATCGAATTAGAGTAACCCTTGAGATCAAACCACGATCATTTTGGATAATAGAGTCCAAGGTTTGGGGTTCCCTTGGTACCGAGTATTCTTTTGGCTGCAGTGAGGTGAGATTCTTTGGGATTGGTGATATCTTGCTATTAAGCAGATGAAAATTGTATATACGGTCTAGTAGCGGTTAGATACATCGATGAGCCAACAATCCCTCGAAATGGGTTTGATTGATGATTTGCCGGTGAGATCGGGTCCAAGGTTGTTAGGTGGGACCATTGGAGTCTTCACCGAGGCACGATCGGATATCTCATATTTCTTCAAGAGATTTACGTGTATTTCTCTTGGTGATGGATATTCCTTTATCGATCTGCTGATTTTTAGTCCAAGAAAGTATGTGAGTTCCCCATCATGCTCATTTCAAACTTCTTTGTCATCGCTTTTTCAAACTGTTTGCAAAGTTTGTAGTTTGTTGAGCCAAAGATGATGTCATCAACATACACTTGGACTAGTATCACATCTGTTGAGTTCTATAGACAAACGATGTGTTGTCTATCTTTCCTCGACAAACTTGTTTTGTATCGGGAAGGCCGAGAGTTTCATACCATGCCACGGGAGCTTGTTTAAGTCCATAAAGGGCTTTGTCAAGCTTGCGAGACATAGTCGTGAATTCACTACTCTCAAAGCACGGAGGTTCTTGAACATACACATCTTCCTTGAGATCACCATTTAAGAATGCACTTTTAACATCCATTTGGTAGACCACGAAGTTCATGTATGTTGCATATGCAAGGAAGATCTGATGGCTTCCATTCTTGCAACATGAGCAAATGTCTCATCATAGTCAATGCCTTCTTGTTGACTATAACCTTTGGCTACAAGTCGCTTTGTTTTTAATGACATGCCGTTTTCATCGGTTTGTTTACGAAACCCCACTTCATTCCTATGACTACTACATCCGAGGACATTTGATCAAGGTCATGACCTTGTTTTTATCAAGCTGCTGCGATTCTTCTTGCATAGCTTCGAACCCGGCTTGGGTGTTTTAGAGCCTTAGTGACACTTTTGGGTTCAATTTCGATAGGTAATCGGCATATAGACATTCATTGGTGAAGTGCGGTTAACTTAGCGACCATGCTTCTAGTGAGCATGCCCTCGGTGGGTTCACCAATGATGTTTACAAGCTCAATGTCCCGAGATCTAGTCCACTTACTGCGGTTTTGGATCCGAGCTTGAAGAGGTCCTGGAAGCTCGGGAGTGAATTCGGTTTGAGAACAGAATCATTTAGAGCATCTGTTGAGATGTCTGTTCGAGTTGGGGTTCTTGAATCACGGGTTCCCGAACATTTGGTTCTACATTACCTATCCCAGTAGGGATGATTGATTATCAATGAATTCACCGATAGTTGGTTGTGGTAGGTTGTGAGGTAAGACATAATATGAGATGTCGACATCGACTTGATATGAGGAATTGAATTGATGTTGTACTCATCAGGAGGATATCTTGATGAGTTATCAATTCCTATTTCCTCCAACGAGGTGTTGGTGAACTGATGCTTTCGGCACTTTCATCAAAGGTGACATGAAAGGTTTCCTCAACTTGTTGTTTCCTTGTGTTAAAAACCACGAAGGCTTTGGAGATCGGTGAGTAGCCTAAAGTATCCATCCTCGCCTTTTGCATCAAACTTGCCTAGATGATCCTTGTGGTTATGAATGAACACGGACATCCAAACACATGAAAATAGTGATCTCGTGAAGTCTACCTTTGAAGATCTTATATGGGGTTTTATTATGTCTTTTGACAATGATTGACCTATTTTGAGTGTAACAGTGCGCTTTGTGCTTGATCGAAAATGCTTGGAGAGGGTGAGCCATTTAACATGGTTCTAGCGACCTCAATGAGAGTTCTGCTTTTCCTTTCAAGAACCCCATTTTGTTCGGAGTATATGGAGATGAGAAATTTTGAAAATTCCTTTTCATCACGAAGCTTTCAAGCTCTTGATTTACGAACTTCGATACCATTGTCGGTTCTTATTTGTTTAACGATAATGTCATCACGAGCTTTCAATCTCTTGATTTACGAGATGTGTTCAATACTATTGGGCACATCGTGAGTCCTAGCATGCTCTTAAGAGCTTGGCTATCGAGTTCAAGAATACTTCAGAATCGAAATTTGGAAGCTTACTCTCGGGATTAACTCGTTCAATCCAATCACCGGAATTTGGAGTTGTCGACATATTGGTAATCATACCACCGGACACAAATGGTTTTGAACTTTGGTCTTTGTTGCGAGTCGGAGATAATCTTCACCTATGACTCTCTTTTGCTCTGGGGGCACCATGACATCAAAGACCACAGGATTCTTAGCAGTCAACTATCAAGAATATCTTGTTCCTTTTAAGTTCATCTTGAAGAGCCCGATTTCTCTTAACTAGTTCGGTGTTTTGAATTTGCAAAGTGCGACCTCAAGCTTGGCTTGTTTTAAAATAAGCGAGTTCATCTCTACACTTGTTTAATTCAAAACTTAGCTTGTTGTATTTTGAAAAAGATTTAATCTTTGCTCTTCTACGAACTTAAGGTCAACATTAAGATAATTCATATAAGACTGCCAATGAGAGTCATCATCCATAGAAAGTGTTAATACAAATAAACCGTAAAAACGTTTATTAATATTTTGCCATCTCTTTGTGTTTTGTTGATAACAAATATAATGTTATCTTAAGTATAACTTTAAGGATACATGTTAATTTTGTAAAGCATTTACATATAACCATTTAAATACAAAATGTAGTAATTAAGCATTTATTGTAATAGTTTATTAGGATGGGTAAAACCATAACCCATGGACCATAACCCATGGATCTTAACCCATACCAAGAAGACTAGATACAATGTATACTTAGATACATTGAATCTAAAGATAACCCATGGACCAACCCATAACCCATGACCCATAACCAAAAAACCCATGGGCAAAGAGGAGCGTTCCACGGATCCCTAGCCTTGTGCTAGCCGGATCCCTTGTGGAAGGGATCCGTGGGATCCGGGGAACAGTGAAGAATTTTGCCTATAAATAGAGAGCCATTTCTTCATTCTAACTCACCCCTCTTCTTACTAAATCTCTCAAACACTCTCATTCTCTTCTAACATATAGATCACTTGATCTAGAGAGTTGTTCTTCTTTCTTTCTATTGTGATCCTCATATAGGTCCTTCTCTAAGGCGAGATCACGAGCATTCTACAAGTCATCCAAGCAAGGGGTCCTTGATTGATTTGTCACTCCGCAAGATTTCTATAGCAAAGATCTTGTATTTGATATTTCACATATTTGTTGTGTAATAGTCGTGTGGGTTTGGTCCACCGTGTTACGGACTCGGTATCTAGCTTTGTACTGGAAAAAGTGTAAGCAACGTTGTGAAGGCTTCTCCGCCAAGTGAAGGAGTTTGTTGACATAGTGCTTGAACTCTCGAGTAGGTGACTCGGGGAGTGGAGTAGGGCAAGGAAGGTGTCCTTGTGGCGAACCACTATACATCGGTTATGTCTTTTCTTTCCTTAGCTTTACTTTATTTACTTGCTTTATCATTAGATCTATACTTTCTCTACATCCATAAGATCTCACATATTAAAGAATCTAAAGTTTTTGAAACTAACGTGAAATCGGCAAAACTATTCAACCCCCTTCTAGTTTTCCACAATTGGCATCAAGAGCTAAGTTTATAAAAGTTTTAAAATAAAATTGTATTTTAAAAACTTTTCGATCACCCTGGGTTCTGAAAATTATAAGGAAGGGCAATCTATGCAATGACCACCACTACTTGAAACTAATGGTTTTATATATTGGAAAAATAGATTTGAAACATATGTGAAGTCTAAAGATATTGATCTTTGATACATTATTGTTGAAGGTGATTTTGAGGCTACCTCAAATGATGATGAAGGAAATTTAGTTCACATACCTCATGATAAACTAAACAATGAAATGAAGAAAAAGCTTTCTAAAATAGTGAAGCAAAATGGTTTTATATAATGCTTTACGAAAAAGGATTTGAAAGAATTTCTATGCTTAAAACCTCTAAAGAAATTTGGAATTCTTTAGTTGTAACTCATCAAGGCAACCAACAAGTTAAAAATAATAAAATTGATTTATTTGTTCAACAATATGAACAATTTTCAATATCGGATGAAGAAACTATAAATCATTCATTTGCTAACTTTAATACTATTATTACATCTTTACAAGCACTTGATGAATATTTGTCTAGCCGTAATCATGTTAGGAGATATCTAAGGGCATATCCATCGAAGTGGAGATCCAAGGTGACGGCGATCGAAGAGTCAAAAGATTTGACAATTCTCACCTCGATGAACTCATAGGCAACTGAAAGTCTACGAGCTTGTCCTTGCTAAAGATTCCAAGCTTCAAGGTGAAAGAGAAACACAAATCTCTTGCCCTTAAAGCCAAAAGGCTACGAGCGATGAGGAGAACTCTCTTCGAGTAGTGACGACGAAGAGTGCGCTATGGCGGTGAGGACTTTAAAAGTTTTTTAGAAGAAAGGAAGATCGTCAAACAACCGTATGGCGATAAGAAAACTTCGAAAAGCAAAGAGGACGAGAAGCCAAAGGATGATCGTACTTGCTTTAAATGTGGGGACCCAAACCACTTTATTAGTAAGTGTCCCAAATGGGATGATCAAAAGGCATTCGTGAGCGGCACATGGGGAATGAGCGACGAGGAGGATGAAGAAATTTGTCTCATGGCAAATGACGAGGTATGTCACGAATACTATAGTAGTTCATCACTCGATGACGACTCATTGCATAATTAATATGACAAACTATGCAATATTAGCTTAAAACTAATTAACAAAAACAGGCTTTTAAAGAGTCAAAATCAACGTTTAGATAAAGAAGTCATAGAATTAAAAGCAAAACTAAAACGTTTAGAAAAGGGTAAAATAGCAAGTGGTGAATGTAAACTTTGCGTTCAACTTCAAACACTAGTGGATAACTTAGATTCTAAAATTGCTAGAATGAGTACGAACACTTTAGATACAATACTCGAAGGTGTTAAAACTGGTAACAATCAAAAGGGTCTAGGTAGTCAACAACTTGATCCATCAACTAGTGAAAGTAAAGAAACAAAATTTGTTAAAGAACTAGAAAAACCAGCCCTTTGTTGTGGCGGATCCTGGATCCTCTAAAAAGGAACCGGCTAGTGTACGAGAAAGGGATTCGTGGATCTGCTGTAGCAAGCAGAGTAATAACGTAGCTTCCTCATCTAGAACTGAGTTTGTTATAGTTAATAGGAAGAAACCAACTCATGTCACCACTAGACAACCGCCTCCAAAATATAATCCTACTTTTGCAAGAAACAAAGCTCCATCTTTTTCAAAACCTAATTCATTTAGGAGACCTAATAACGTTTACCCAAAAAGCAACCATCAAATGGGATGGAATCCAAACATGCAAAACGGTTTTCATTTTCAAAACTTTGCTCCATGGAATGCATACTCATCTTATCCATACATGTCTAACATGAATGGAATATTTAACACTAATGGACCCATGACCAAATGGGGACCAAACTTTTGAGATTATTATTGTTTTAGGTGTGCTTAAAGGTCGACCTAGACCCCGATGAATGGGTCAAGGATAGCGGGTGCACGAGGCACATGACCGGCAATAGGGATCTATTCTCCACATATGAATCCTTCAATAGAGGTAATGTGGTGTTTGGAAATAGCAAAGTAGAATCATCGGTAAAGTGCGATTTCTAACAAATCTCTAACCATTAACGATGTGTGTCACGTAGAAAACCTAAACTTTAACCTCTTAAGTATAGGACAAATATGTGATAAAAAGTGCAATGTACTTTTTACCGAAACCGTAGTAAGATACTAAAGAATGGCATAACCATAGGAAAGGAATTAGGAAACATGGAGTCTATGTCATTAAAATCGGTAATGAACCTAAGGACAAACTATGTCTTACCTCTATGGATGATACTTGACCTTATGGCATCGAATATTGGGTCACGCCAACATGCGACTTCTTCAATCGCTATCATCCAAAGATCTAGTAAGAGATCTACCTAAGTTGAAATATGAACATAACTTTTGTGATGCTTGTAATGTAGGAAAACAAGCTCATTCTAGTCATAAAGCTAAAAACATGGTGTCTATAACTAAGTGTCTAGAATTATTACATATGGATTAATTCGGTCCATCCGCTATCCAAAGTTATGGAGGCAATTACTATACTTTGGTCATAGTGGATGACTATTCTAGGTATACATGGACAAAATTTTTAAAGAACAAAACGGAAACCTTTAATTATTTTGAAATATTAAGCAAAAAGATCCGAAGACAATTAGGAAGTCCCATAGTGTCTATTAGGACGGATCATGGTAGGGAATTCGATAATGAAGTGCAATTCGGAGCTTTTTGTGACGCTAATGGTATTACTCACAACTTATCGGCTCTACGCACTCCACAATCGAATGGGGTAGTAGAAAGAAAGAATAGAACCCTACAAGAAATGAGTAGAACCATGCTTAATGAACAATCCATACCTCAAAAGTTTGGTGTAATGCCGTTGATACTTCAGCGTACATACTAAATCGAGTCTTAATTAGACCAATCTTAGGAAAAACTCCATATGAGTTACTTGAGGCAAAAAGCCTCGTTAAATCACTTTAGAGTCTTTGGTAGTAAATGTTTTATTCTTAACACTAAAGATTACCTTACAAAATTTGATCCTAAATCAACCGAAGGAACCTTTTTAGGTTACTCGCCAAATAGCAAAGCTTACGTCATATTAAACAAAGAAACAATGAAGGTAGAAGAATCATTAAATATAAAATTTGATGAAAGTCCACCCAAACCCTCTCCACCTCTTGTCGATGACGAGATTATAGAAAGTGAAGCTATAGTAATAAAGAAAAGGATAAGTGAAGAGGAAGAAGCTCTAAGTGATGAAATAATAAACATTAAAGAGTCCAAAGATCACCCCGTAGGTAAAGTCATAGGAAAACTAAATGAACGAACATTAAGGTCTCAAGTTCAAAACCAAAGTAGCTTGTTTTGTTTCGTTTCAACCTTAGAACCTAAGAATACACAAGAAGCCATAAAAGATGAAAGTTGGGTAATGGCTATGCAAGAAGAACTAAATCAATTTGTTTCTAATGATGTTTGGACACTTGTCCCTCCACCTAGTAATCAAACCATAATAGGAACCAAATGGGTTTATAAAAACAAATTAGATGCAAACGGAGTCATGTCTAGGAATAAGGCTAGACTCGTTGCTCAAGGGTATAACCAACAAGAAGGAATAGACTTTGATGAGACTTACGCCCCCGTGGCTAGATTAGAGTCTATAAGAATTCTTCTTGCGTATGCTTGTGCTAATGATCTAAAGCTTTATCAAATGGATGTCAAAAGCGCTTTTCTAAATGGTTTCATAAATGAAGAAGTATATGTAGCTCAACCTCCAGGCTTCATTGATTTTGAAAAACCCAAACATGTTTATAAATTAAAGAAAGCCCTTTACGGTCTTAAACAAGCTCCAAAAGCTTGGTATGATAGACTCAAGTCATTTCTAGTTAAACACAACTATACCATGGGGTTAGTTGACAACACACTTTTTACTAAGAAAAGAGAGTCACATATAATCATAGTACAAATATATGTAGATGATATTATATTCGGATCCACTTGTCAAGACATGTGTGATGATTTCTCTAAAATCATGCATGACGAGTTCGAGATGAGTATGATGGGAGAACTTAGTTTCTTTCTTGGTCTACAAATAAAACAAGTAGAAGATGGTATCTTCTTCAATCAATCTAAATACATCAAGGAGATGTTAAAGAAATTTGGTCTAGAAGAGTCAAAACCAATTAGGACTCCAATGTCATCCGACACCAAACTCACAAAAGATGAAGACGGAGAATCCGTAGATAATACTAAATATCGTGGCATGATAGGTAGTCTTCTCTACCTCACGGCAAATAGGCCGGATATCATGTTTAGTGCTTGCTTATGTGCTAGATTTCAAGAAGACCCTAAAATATCACACCTAGAAGCCGTAAAAAGGATATTTAGATATATTAAGGGTACAACACAACTAGGATTATGGTATCCTAAGGGCACGGGAGTAGAAACAATTGTATATGCCGATTCTGACCATGCAGGTGATTACGTTGATAGAAAAAGTACAAGTGGGGTATGTACTTTCATGGGATATTGTTTAACATCTTGGTTTTCTAAGAAACAAACGGCACTAGCTATATCAACAACCGGAGCCGAGTCGTCTCCACCGGCAAAGCATGCCAACAAGCACTATGGATGAAACAAGCGTTGATCGAACTCGACATTCATCTAAGCGACATAGCCATCCTATGTGACAACAAAGGTGCCATCGACTTAAGCAAGAATCGGTATTGTATTCTCGCACAAAGCATATAGAGATTCGACATCACTTCTTAAGAGACAATGTTCAAAAAGGGAACATCTCTATTGAGAAGGTAGCATCCGAAGACAACATAGTCGACGTCCTCACCAAACCGTTGAAGCGGGAACAATTCAATCTACTTCGTCTTGGTCTTGGTCTAATGGAACAAACGTCGTAACTTAATTGACTCTACAAGGTATGTAAACACTAGCCTTCTTCTTTCTGAGTTTAGGATTTCTATTTCACGCACAACTCTCAAACAATACGGGAATTTTCAAAACCCAAGATAAGTTTTCCACTTATAGTTTTCTTATTTTCTTTTATACATATACATTTTCAAAGAAAACCTCTCTTCAAAATATTTTTCCAAAAAGGATGATACCTTCCCGTATCAATTTCACAAAAGCAATTTCTCACGTCTAGGACAAATCGCTTTTCATTATTAATACAAAGTAAAACCCGTTTTCATTGCATCTCATGTCTTTTGAATGCTAAAGGGACACATAACTAATATGTGTTTTCGGGTACATTCATTTAAGCAACAATGAATTAGGAGCATTGACAACACAAAATTACGTACTTGTGTACTAAATATGTGTTTTTGGGTTATCTCAATAGGATGTTTTTATACTTCTATTTTATTTTCTATTTATTTTTAGGGGTCGAGATAACCGCAACTCTAAATAGTTTGCATATAGGCACACACTAGGCAAAATGTTTCCAAAAGGAAAATTTTGTCTTTGAATCATCGACCCACGGATCCCGACCTTCATCTGGACGGATCCCTCGAGGAAGGATCCGTGGGATCCGTGAAAGCGGTCGTTTTCAACTTCTACTTTTTCACTTTGGATGAAAAATCCACATTTGTTTCATTTTGGGAGTATGTTCTTTAATGCTTGTGTTCTCATGATCACATGCCTTGAATTCATATCTAATCATTAGATTTTAATCCACATTTTGGGTCAAGAATTCATTACAATGCTTTGTTTTTCTATATATAGAACTCCCAAAATGCTTGCATAATCCATCTCCTCCTCACAAACACACTACATCATGTCATCCAAAAACCCTTTAGGAGAATCATCTAGTACAAACAATCATGATATCCAAACCTTTGTGCTTCCACCATCCAAAATACCACAATCAAACTCTAGAATATCGCGCGGATTAGTATCCGATCTTCTTTTTAGCAAAACAAACCTCAAATGGCTCATCCTCAACAAATAACTCACCACAAGATGCTTCCATTATAGCACCTCCTCATCACCAACAAGTACACCAACTTCATCACCACCTAAAGTCACTCTTTTGGAACTCCTTAAGACTCAACAAGATCTAAACAACCCAAACAAAAGAAATAGTGTTTTCAACACCCCACATCTCAAATACTATTTTCAAGATCTTGAAACATCACCACCATTAGATCCCATCACATTACAAGAACATCTAGGTTCTTTTCCACCACCATTACAAACATTAGGATGTTGTTCCATATTTTCCTATTTTCCACCACATCTTCCGCATAACTCAAATCAAAACAACCCGGAAAATCTCCGCACTCATTACCCACATCACCTACATTGTGAACATTGCCAATCCACTAGGTAAATTGCAATAGAAGCTAGGGAAGAAATGCGATTCATACTCAACCTCATACTTGATCGCATCAATACCATCACTCATCAAAACCTCCATCCATAAACCTTATGCAAGCATGGACGAAATCATTACTACTATTTTCTAATTTTAGTACTTTCTCATTTGAGTCATTTTCAAGAACAAGTCTTGTTCTTATTTTTACATGCTTGTAAGTGGCATTAATACCACTACAATTTGTTGTTTTATTACAAGGCCTTGTTTACATACCTTGGCTCCCAATCTTGATTCTCGTCAATCACAAGATTATATAAGCATGTTACTAACCTTTCTTTTGTAGGATCTTTATTTTCTTCACTTGGCGCCCAAACAAGGGGAGCTACCGTCGAGGGAGTTAGCAATTAGTGGACTATTTTCTTTCCACACTTTTATGTTTATTTCTTCCAAGGGTTAACTTTTGTTTCGACAAAAGGGGAAAAAGTAAAACTTAGGGGCTTTCAAAACTTACATCTATTCTTAAGTTTTACTCATCATAACATTATGTTTTGTCATCAACCAAAGGGGAGATTGTTAATACAAATAAACCGTAAAACGTTTATTAATATTTTGCGATCTCTTTGTGTTTTGTTGATAACAAATATAATGTTATCTTAAATATAACTTTAAGGATACATGTTAATTTTGTAAAGCATTTACATATAGCCATTTAAATACAAAAATGTAGTAATTAAGAATTTGTTGTAATAGTTTATTAGGATGGGTAAAACCATAACCCATGGACCATAACCCATGGATCTTAACCCATACCGAAGACTAGATACAATGTATACTTAGATACATTGAATCTAAAGATAACCCGTGGACCAACCCATAACCCATGACCCATAACCAAAAACCCATGGGCAAAGAGGAGCGTTCCACGGATCCCTAGCCTGTGTTAGCGGATCCACTGTGGAAGGATCCGGGAACGATGAAGAATTTTGCCTATAAATAGAGAGCCATTTCTTCATTCTAACTCACCCTCTTCTTACCAAATCTCTCAAACACTCTCATTCTCTTCTAACATATAGATCACTTGATCTAGAGAGTTGTTCTTCTTTCTTTCTATTGTGATCCTCATATAGGTCCTTCTCAAGGCGAGATCACGAGCATTCTACAAGTCATCCAAGCAAGGGGTCCTTGATTGATTTGTCACTCCATAAGATTTACGTAGTGAAGATCTTGTATTTGATATTTCACATATTTGTTGTGTAATAGTCGTGTTGGTTTGGTCCACCGTGTTACGGACTCGGTATCTAGCTTTGTCTTGGAAAAAGTGTAAACAACGTTGTGAAGGCTTCTCCGCCATGAAGGAGTTTGTTGACATAGTGCTTGAACTCTCGAGTAGGTGACTCGGGGAGTGGAGTAGGGCAAGGAAGGTGTCCTTGTAGCGAACCACTATACATCGGTTGTGTCTTTTCTTTCCCTTCGCTTTACTTTATTTACTTGCTTTATCATTAGATCTATACTTTCTCTACATCCATAAGATCTTACATATTAACGAATCTAAAGTTTTGAAACTAACGTGAAATCGGCAAAATTATTCAACCCTCCCCTTCTAGTTTTCCACGAGAAAGTAAGATGTTTACTTTCTTCATAGTGATGTTGACCCATTCCCGTTTACGCATGATTCTTTCCAACGACTAGCTTGTCCTCTTACGAGAGGGCCATCGATTACTGTGACATGCACCATTTCATCATCTAATGACACTTGCTCTTCATCGATCGAAGGTCTTAGCAACAAGGCCTTTGTTTTTACCACTATGATTGAACACTTTTGTTGTTTCGAGGGGCGGCCTCGAGCAATGCAAGCTTAGCTTTGACTTTCTTATACTTAGCTTCAAAATCAACAGTTTTGTTTTGATCATATTTGTTTTGAAAGTTTTGATGAGGCTGATAGATTTTGGTTGAAATTTGCTAAAGCACGAGGATGATTTGACCACGATGGTTTATAAGAGGGTTCACAAATTGTTTTTGAAAAAGGTCTTTTGCAAATGACCTCTTTGTGACACTTAAAGCATTCGATGTCCTTATTTGCTTTGGCATTTGAAAAACCTTTGTTTCTTTTATAAACCTTGAGAGTTAGCAAGGAGTGCCCTTTCACGAAATTCGGTGTTCGGTCATTTAGGTACTCTCACTTGATCTCTCATCGGGCTCATCATCGAATTTTCACGAAAATCTTGAACAACATTGTTAGAATAGAAATCGGTTGATATTGGTGATGAGTTGGTGGTCAGGGACTTCTTGACTTCTGAGACTTCTTTAAGTCGGGTATCGTCTACATGATGATGTTTTCCTCATAGACAAATTTCCATAAATTTCGAGAAGCTCAAGATTTTGGATATGATTAGCATTCCTAAGTCCACGAGAGAAATTCAACCACTTCTCAGGGAGGCCATGACAAAACCAACATTGATTTCATGTTTGGAGAACTTAACACCATCATTTGACAGTTCATTTAAAGAGTTTTGTACACGGTGTAAGTTTGAGAGAGAGTTTCGAGTCCTTAGCCACGAAGGTGTTATACTCAAGTTTCGGTCCATTATCCTGTTTTCCTTGGTATCGAGATGGTCCTTCATGACTATGAACTAGGTCATCCCAGTTTGCTTAGTCAGTACTACGACTTATAACGAACTCCATAATATCGTCGGAAGACAATATATTATGATACTTTTGAGTCTTTGGTCTGGTTGACCACTCTCCTTTCATCCTGGTCCATCGAGCTTGGTTTGAGCAACCCTTCAATCTTTGGGACAAATGGACCTTCATTTATACACTTGATATAATAAGGTTCCATCCCGATCAAATAGCAAAGCATTCGCTTTTCTATTTATTGAATTTGCCAACTTCAAGTCTAGGGGCAACAATGAATAAGCTCCACCCTTTTATCGACTAGTTGGGGTACATCAATTTCACCCATTTAGGATCCTAATTTAAAAACTTTTAGGCGGCCTAAAAAGCAGTTTTATAATTAGCCTTGCTCGATACCACTTGTTGTTCCCAGTTCACTATCGTTTAAAAGCAGTTTAAGTATATAAAACAAGTTAATAGTGAACTATGGTGAAATTAACATAAGTAAAACACACAAGTAATTTTCAACATCATATTCTTATTAGAAATAAATCAACAAAGAATCGTTACCCAGTACTTGCGGAATAGTACTTGGGATTGAAATGACAAAGTTTGGTGACTCCTCTAAGCTCGAGGCTAAGTCAGGGCACAACTCTTAGAGCTCACCGAGCTATCTCGGGAACTAAGTTGTATTTGGAGAAGTGAAAAGATGGCTTGCGTGTATGTGTGTTTTACAATTCACAAGCTTAATTTCACTCCATCTCTTATGCTATTTATACATGTATGATATTTGACTCTTTCCTAGTAACAAATCGACATCATCTGAAGACAAAATCTTGATGTATTTTGTCTCATTCTAAAGACTATTGTAGGTAAGAGACAAGACTACTTTCCTAAGCTCGGTGATGACACTGAGCACGATCTTGCCATTCGGGGAAAGTTGACTTTGGTTGATAAGGACTTCGTCTTATCGATTCAAACTTATCCCGCCTTGTCCCGCTCTTTCTTTAGTCTTTACATTCTTGATCTTCTACTTGGTTTGTCTTGATGTAAGTAGTTGGAAAGGAGTCTTAGGGATTCGATGAGTTATTGTCATCACTCACCGAATCCACCATCTTCTTGACTCGATCTTCACCCTTTAAGTTCCGCCTTCTGCGGGTGGAGAGACTTCATCTTCGCCTCGTCTTGAGTATCTGAAGATGACTCACCGAGAGACTATGCATTGGTGACTGTTAGTGTTTAACGGACTAAACACTTGGGCTATTTTCTATTCAAATCCTAGATTAAGGGGTTTGGGTATTCTTGAACCAAACACATTTCACACTTGTTTGATCTTGTTTTGTGATTAAAAGTGTTAAATCTTTGTACTTTCTTGATTAGGTGTGTTTTTTTAGCTTAGTTTGATCATTGGTTTAGTTATTTCACGTGTTTATTGGATGATTTGGTTAAATTCG
The DNA here is from genome assembly GCA_022545495.1 of Chrysanthemum lavandulifolium. NCBI lineage: Eukaryota > Viridiplantae > Streptophyta > Magnoliopsida > Asterales > Asteraceae > Chrysanthemum > Chrysanthemum lavandulifolium. The sequence continues at coordinate 159,906,951 of CM040239.1, read as the reverse complement.
TGGGTTGGGGTGTCTTGTTCTATGTTGAGATTTGACTTGTTCTTGGTTGAGGTTTGACACATTCTTGGTTGAGATTTGACAGTTTGGTGTTGAGATTTGATTCTTTTAATATTAAACTGTTGAGATTTGATAATAAAGACAACACTGCGTTTTGGCATATAACAAAGAGACAAAACAGTGAGAAAGTGACATTTGTACTTTTTGGAAAGCGACACTGCGTTTTGTCTTAGATAATTGCGATTTGGTTATCAAAACTACGATTTGGCTGTTGAGATTTGTCATTTATTGCGTTTTGACTCCAAAAAGGTTGTGTTTTGTTTAAGTTGTTGCGGTTTGCTAAGTTATTGCGGTTTGCTAAGTCGTTGTGGTTTGTTACATTACTTTTTGATTCAAGTAAACTGCGTTTTGCCTAAAAGTTAGTTGCGGTTTGTATACTTTTTGCGGTTTGGATACATAGGTTGCGGTTTGGATACATAAGTTGCGGTTTGTATCAGTTTTCTACGAATTGTCTAAACTCATTGCTAACCTATCCTCGAATCTAGATCAAATCCAAAACCAACCCAAATCCAAACCAACCCGTATCAAAGGAGATTGAAACGAGACCAGATTCTAAACCCAAATCAAAACTGCAAACACAACTAGTACCTATAAATCAACAACTACAACCAATCATCACAACTTTAACCTTAATTGATCAAGATATAAATGAAACAAGAATACTAATTGATCTCATATTCTTTTTGTGTGTTACCACTAATTCATTGACCTTAAAAGATCCTACACACGATTAAGCTAATCATAGATTGTTGTGAAGCAACACTTCTTTGATTTTTGAACGATTTAAGGATCAAACCATAACAAGCATGTTATCATTTCTCTTTTGTTCAAGATAAATCAAATCGGAACCACAGTACTAAATACAATATCACAAGGATCTCAGCCTCTCGTTCCACTTAATATCAAACTCTTTCCAGTTTTATAAGTTGGAGACGATCACATCATAGATCTATTGAAGCAAACACTTCTTTTGTTATCCAATAATTAAAAGAATAACGTGAACAAAACTGTACCATTCCACTCTCTAATCGGTTAAAGTACAACAAACTCGAATCAAATAGAAAATTGAAAATAAACAAATAAATAAATATAGATCTCAGATTAATCTCTTTAAATTAACAAGACTTCGAGATTATTCTTCGTAGATCAATTTAGAAGAATACCTTCTTTTTAATTTTCTAATCATAAAGAAAGCACAAAACCAAAAGGTCTCGTTCTCCCTTTCATTCGGATTAAACCAAAATGAATAAAAACATAAATAAAAAATACCCTACCTAAGATCATATTATAGATCGTGAAGCCATAAGAAAGAAGACAAAAAGGATTCGGTGATTCAGTTTTATCAACCAAGGGACGAAAGTTTTTTTTCCAGAGTTTCGTTGTTTGAGAAAAAGGGGTGCAGCATTTTTATTCATTAGGATTAAGGTAAAGTGAGTGTTAAGTTGTGTCTTATACCAAACACTTGGGGTATTTGATACTTGGATTGTTGGATTTGTAATTGGGCTTTAACCGGTTTTTCTATTGGGCCGCGTGATTATACTAAGCTGAATGGACTTGCTGTTGGGCGAATATCAAACAAGGGATGAGTTGTGTTTGGGCTTACGTTTATGTGCTAGCTGATTGGACGTTTCTCACTTTAATACCATGCAGTAATTACACATATCTAAATATAATTGTAACATTGGTATTTTGTGGACATTTGGTACAATTTTGGTCACGGTATTGATTAAGCATCGTTAATCCGAAACTGAAAGTGAGAATTATCTTGGGTTGAGATTATTCGGGTTTATTTGATATAACTATCGTGCTAGTTATTGGATAACTCGATTCGAAAACAGAAAATCACTTCTTTATCATCTACAAGACCCCACTCTTCTTCACGTTATCAACAATCCTCCTTAACTAATGTTACACCCCTATCGAGGAGATACCAATAGCTCCCACCATGGTTGAATGTGGTCTAAGGACTTGACGGGATTGACTAGTCAACCCGATAGTCAAACTAATAATTAACAAATGATATGTTATAGTTATATAAATGAGGGGACCTAAGTTGCCACATTGTAAACTTAATATAAGTATCTTGTGGCCAAAATAGAAAGAATGGGACTTGAGGGACCATTTGTGTCAAATAGCTTAAGACACTAACTACAAGTGTCTGGATAATTATACTATCCTCATATTATTTTCCAGAAAGTTGTATGTGTGTGTGTATGTCGGTCTTGGTAGAAAAGGAGGAAGACCATCATGTCTTGATGGTCAAATTGAAGGAGAATTCATGGCCTAGTACTAGCAATAAGCCCTAATGATAATCCTTGCAAGTAAGTAATACTTAATTGAAGTGTTATTTGTTAATTGAAGAGTTAGGGTTCATGTACCCAAGTTGGGGGTTTTGGGTAATTATGGTTTTAAACACTAATTAAGATGTTATAGTGTAATTGTGTGAAACCCCTCTAATTTAGTTGAAGGTAAAATAAGTAATTTGGGATATGATCATTTGATGATTAAAAAGAGTTATAGTAATCTTGGGGGAATCTTATTATGAGTAAAAGTTGGATAATTTATGGGAGAATCATCATATAATCAATATATGATTATGTGATGATTTGAAGTTGTAATGGTAAGCCAAATGGTTGTGTAAACCATGGATTTAGTTATTTGATGTTGTTTTAAGTGTACTTTGATTATTGTGTTTAAGGATGTTAGCTATGGATGATGTTGGATATTATTGATGAAGATGATGATAAATTATGTATGGCTTAACTTGAAGGCTATAGTTAAGTTAAAGAATTATTATATGATGTGTTTGTGGAAAACTAGAAGGGGGGTTGAATAGTTTTACCGATTTTATGTTAGTTTCAAAAACTTTTAGATTTGTTGATATGTGAGATCTTATGGATGTAGAGAAAGTATAGATCTAATGATAAAGCAAGTAAATAAAGTAAAGCAAAGGGATAGAAATAACACAACCGATGTATAGTGGTTCGGCTACAAGGACACCTTCCTTGCCCTACTCCACTCCCCGAGTCACCTACTCGAGAGTTCAAGCACTATGTCAACAAACTCCTTCACTTGGCGGAGAAGCCTTCACAACGTTGCTTACACCTTTTTCCCAGTACAAAGCTAGATACCGAGTCCGTAACACGGTGGACCAAACCAACACGACTATTACACAACAAATATGTGAAATATCAAATACAAGATCTTCGCTCTGAAATCTTGCGGAGTGACAAATCAATCAAGGACCCTTGCTTGGATGACTTGTAGAATGCTCGTGATCTCGCCTTAGAGAAGGACCTATATGAGAATCACAATAGAAAGAAAGAAGAACAACTCTCTAGATCAAGTGATCTATATGTTAGAAGAGAATGAGAGTGTTTGAGAGATTTAGTAAGAAGAGGGTGAATGAGAATGAAGAAATGGCTCTCTATTTATAGGCAATTTCTTCCACCTTCCCGATCCCAGGATCCCTCCCACTTGGGATCCGTCTAGTGTAATCTTAGGGATCCGTGGGACGCTCCTCTTTGCCCATGGGTTTTTTGGTTATGGGTCATGGGTTGGTCCATGGGTTTTCCTTAGATTCAATGTATCTAAAGTATACATTGTATCTAGCCATCTTGGGTATGGGTTATGATCCATGGGTTATGGTCCATGGGTTGTGGTTTTTACCCATCCTAATAAACTATTACAACAAATGATTATTACAACATTTTTGTATTAAATGGCTATATGTAGATGCTTTACAAAAATAACGTGTATCCCTATAGTTGTACTTAAGATAACATTATATTTGTTATCAACAAAATACAAAGAGATCGCAAAATATTAATAAACGTTTTTACGGTTTATTTGTATTAACAATCTCCCCCTTTTTGTTGGTGACAAAACATAATGTTATGATGAGTAAAACTTAAGAATAGATGTATGTTCTGAAAGCCCCTAAGTTTTACTTCTTCTCCCCTTTTTGTTGAAACAAAAGTTAACCCTCGAAGAAATAAAAGTGTGGAAAAATTAGTCCACGTGTTGCTTACTCCCCTTGACGGTAGCTCCCCTTGTTTGGGGCGTCAAGTGAAGAAAAATAAAAAATCCTACAAAGAAAAAGGTTAGTAACATGCTTATGTAATCTTGTGATTGACGAGAATCAAGATTGAGAGCCAAGGTATGTAAACAAGGCCTTGTAATAAAACAACAAAGTGTGGTGGTATTTATGCCACCTACAAGCATGTAAAAATAAGAACAAGACTTGTTCTTGAAAATGACTCAAAAAGAAAAAAAAATACTAAAGATAGAAAATAGTAATAATGATTCCTTCCATACTTGCATAAGGTTATGGATGGAGGTTTTGATAAGTAATGATATTGATGCGATCAAGGATGCGGTTGAGTATGAGTCACATTTCTTCCCTAACTTCTATTGCAATTTCCCTAGTGGATTGGCAATGCTCACAATGTAAGTGATGTGGGTAATGAGTACGAAAATCTTCCGGGGTTGTTTTGATTTGTGAGTTGCGGAAGTTGTGGTGGAAAAATAGGAAAATACGGATCAAAGTTCGGAATGATTGGAAGTGGTGATGGAAAAGAACCTAGATGTTCTTGTAATTTAATGGGAGCTAAAGGTGGTGATTTTTCAAGATCATTGAATATTAGAGAAGTTGGAGGTGTCAAAAAGGCTAATTCTTTTTGCTTTGGTTGTTGAGATCTTGTTGGAGTCTTAAGGAGTTGGTGGTGAGTGATTTGGTGATGATGTTGGTGTACTCGTTGGTGATGAAGGAGGTGCTATAATGGAAGAATCTTGTGGTGAGTTAGTAGATGGTGATGAGCCATATGATGATGGTTATCCTAAGCAACACGATCGAATGTTAATCCGTGCGGATATCCTAGAGTTTGATTTTGGTATCTTGGAAGGTGGGAGTACAAAGATTTGGGTTTCATGAAGATGATTGTGTGTACTAGGTGATTCATCTAAAGAGTTTGTGGATGACATGGTGTAGTTTGTTTGTGGAGATGAGATGGATTATGCAAGCATTTTGGGAGTTCTCTATATAGAAAAACAAATCATTATAATGAATGCTTGACCCAAAATGTAGATTAAAATCTAATGATTAGATATGAATTTAAGGCATGTGATCATGAGAACACAAGCATTAAAGAGCATACTCCACACACAAAAAATGTGGATTTTTCATCCAAAGTGAGAAAAATAGAAGTTGAAATAGCTTCTGTCTCACGGATCCCACGGATCCTTCCTTGAGGGATCCGTCCGGCATGAAAGCTTGGGATCCATGGGTCAGTGATCCGAGCGGCACAAAATTTTTCCTTTTGGAAATAATTTTTGCCTAGTGTGCCTATATGCAAACCATTTGGAGTTGCGGTTATCTCGACTCTAATAATAAAAGAAAATAAACTAGAAGTGAAAAAGCATACTATTATATGAGATAACCCGAAAACACATATTTAATACTTTGAGTACGTAATTTAGTGTTACCAATGCTCCTAATTCATTGTGGCTTAAATGAATGTGCCCGAAAACACATATTAGTTATGTGTCCCTTTAGCATTCAAAAGACATGAGATGCAATGAAAGCGGGTTTTACGTTGTATTAATAATGAAAATCGATTTCTCCTAGGCGTGAGAAATTGCTTTTGTGAAATTGATACGGAAGGAGTATCATTTTAGAGCATTTTGAAAACGTTTTATCCTTTCGAAAGAAGGATGTGTATGTAACTCGTACTTATTTTGAAAGAAAATAAGAAAATTATAAGTGAAAAACTTATCCGGGGTTTTGAAAATTCCGTATTGTTTGTGATTTGTCGCGAAATAGAGATCCTAGACTCGAGAAAGAAGAAGGCTAGTGTTTACATACCTTGTAGAGTCAAAAAGTAAGTTCTGACGTTTGTTCCATGAGACCAAGACCAAGGCAAGTAGGTTGAATTGTTCACGCTTCAACGGTTTGGTGAGGACGTCGGCTATGTTGTCTTCGGATGCTACCTTCTCAATAGAGATGTTCCCCTTTTGAACATTGTCTCTTAAGAAGTGATGACGAATCTCTATATGCTTTGTGCGAGAATGCAATACCGGATTCTTGCTTAAGTCGATGGCACCTTTGTTGTCACATAGAATGGCTATGTCGCTTAGATGAATGTCGTAGTCAACTAACGCTTGTTTCATCCATAGTGCTTGTTGGCATGCTTTGCCGGCGGAGACGTATTCGGCTTCGGTTGTTGATATTGCTAATGTCGTTTGTTTCTTAGAAAACCAAGATGTTAAACAACATCCCATAAAGTACATACCTCACTTGTACTTTTCTATCAACGTAATCACTGCATGGTCGAATCGCATATACAATTGTTTCTACTCCGTGCCCTTAGGATACCATAATCCTAATTGTGTTGTACCATTAATATATCTAAATATTCTTTTACGGCTTCTAGGTGTGATGTTTTAGGGTCTTCTTGAAACCTAGCACATAAGCAAGCGCTAAACATGATATCCGCCTACTTGCCGTGAGGTAGAAGACTACCAATCATGCCACGATATTTAGTATTATCTACGGATTCTCCGTCTTCATTTTTAGTGAGTTTGGTATCGGATGACATTGGTGTCCTAATTGGTTTTGACTCTTCTAATCCGAATTTCTTTAACATCTCTTTTATGTATTTAGATTAGTTAAAGAAGATACCATCTTCTACTTGTTTGATTTGTAGACCAAGAAAGAAACTAAGTTCTCCCATCATACTCATCCCGAACTCGTCATGCATGATCTTAGAGAAATCATCACACATGTCTTGACATGTGGATCCGAATATAATATCATCTACATATATTTGCACTATGATTATATGTGACTCTCTTTTCTTAGTAAAAAGTGTGTTGTCAACTAACCCCATGGTATAGTTGTGTTTAATTAAAAACGACTTGAGTCTACCATACCAAGCTTTTGGAGCTTGTTTGATACCATAAAGGGCTTTCTTTAATTTATACACATGTTTAGGTTTTTCAAAATCGATGAAGCTTGGGAGGTTAAGCTACATATACTTCTTCATTAATGAAGCCATTTAGAAAAGCGCTTTTGACATCCATTTGATAAAGCTTTAGATCATTAGCACAAGCATACGCAAGAAGTATTCTTATAGACTCTAATCTAGCCACGGGGGCATAGGTCTCATCAAAGTCTATTCCTTCTTGTTGGTTATACCCTTGGGTAACGAGTCTAGCCTTGTTCCTAGACACTACTCCGTTTGCATCTAATTTGTTTTTATAAACCCATTTGGTTCCTATTATGGTTTGATTACTAGGTGGAGGGACAAGTGTCCAAACATCATTAGAAACAAATTGATTTAATTCTTCTTGCATAGCCATTACCCAACTCTCATCTTTTATGGCTTCTTGTGTATTCTTAGGTTCTATAGTTGAAACGAAACAAAACAAGCTACTTTGGTTTTGAACTTGAGACCTTAATGTTCTTTCGTTAAGCTTTCCTATGACCTTATCTACGGGGTGATCTTTGGACTCTTTAATGTTTATGACTTCATCATTTAAAGATTCTTCTTCTTCATTAATCTTTTTCTTTATTACTATAGCTTCACTTTCTACAATCTCATCATCGACAAGAGGTGGAGAGGGTTTGGGTGGACTTTCATCAAATTTTATATTTAATGACTCTTCTACCTTCATTGTTTCTTTGTTTAATATGACGTAAGCTTTGCTATTTGGAGAGTAACCTAGAAAGATACCTTCGGTTGATTTATGATCGAATTTTGTAAGGTAATCTTTAGTGTTAAGAATAAAACATTTGCTTCCAAAGACTCTAAAGTGATTTAGCGTAGGCTTTTTGCCTCGGAGTAACTCATATGGAGTTTTACCTAAGATTGGTCTAATTAATACTCGATTGGTATATGCGTTGAAGTATCAACGACATTACACCAAAACTTTTGAGGTATAGATTGTTCATTAAGCATGGTTCGACTCATTTCTTGTAGGGTTCTATTCTTTCTTTCTACTACCCCATTCGATTGTGGAGTGCGTGGAGCCGAGAAGTTGTGAGTAATACCATTAGCGTCACAAAAAGCTCCGAATTGCACTTCATTATCGAATTCCCTACCATGATCCGTCCTAATAGACACTATAGGATTTCCTAATAGCCTTTGGATCTTTTTGCTTAATATTTCAAAATAATTAAAGGTTTCCATTTTGTTCTTTAAGAATTTTGTCCATGTATACCTAGAGTAATCATCCACTATGACCAAAGTGTAGTAGTTGCCTCCATAACTTTGGATAGCAGATGGACCAAACAAATCCATATGTAATAATTCTAGACACTTAGTTGTAGACACCATGTTTTTAGCTTTATGACTAGAATGAACTTGTTTTCCTACATTACAAGCATCACAAACGTGATGTTCATATTTTAACTTAGGTAGATCTCTTACTAGATCTTTGGATGATAGCAATTGAAGAAGTCTCATATTGGCATGACCCAATCTTCGATGCCATAAGGTCGAAGTATCATCCATAGAGGTAAGACATAGTTTGTCATTAGGTTCATTACCGATTTTAATGACATAGACTCCATGTTTCCTAATACCTCTTCCTATGGTTATGCCTTTTTTTAATATCTTACTACCGGTTTCGGTAAAAAGTACATTGCACTTTTTATCACATATTTGTCCTATACTTAAGAGGTTAAAGTTTAGGTTTTCTACGTGACACACATCGTTAATGGTTAGAGATTTGTTAGAAATCGTACATTTACCGATGATTCTACTTTTGCTATTTCCAAACACCACATTACCTTCATTGAAGGATTCATAAGTGGAGAATAGATCCTTATTGCGGTCATGTGCCTCGTGCACCCACTATCCTTGACCCATTCATCCGGGTCTAGGTCGACCTTCACACCTCGTCATTTGCCATGAGACAAATTTCTTCGTCCTCCTCGTCGCTCATTCCCCACGTGCGCTCACGAACGCCTTTTGATCATCCCGTTTGGGACACTTACTAATAAAGTGGTTTGGGTCCCCACATTTAAAGCAAGTCACGATCATCTTTTGGCTTCGTCCTCTTTGCTTTTCCGAAGCCTTTCTTATCGTCATATGGTTGTTTGGCGTGTCTTCCTTTCTTAAAGAACTTTTAAAGTCCACACCGCCATAGCGTACTCCTCGTCGTCACTATTCGAAGAGGAGCTCTCTTCATTAGCTTGAAGCCTTTTTGGCTTTAAGGGCAAGATTTGTGTTTCTCTTTCACCTTTGAGGCTTGAGTCTTTAGCAAGGACAAGCTCGTAGACTTTTAAGTTGCCTATGAGTTCATCAAGGTGAGGATTGTCAAATCTTTTGACTCTTGATCGCCGTCACCTTGGATCTCCACTTGATGGAAGTGCCCTTAGATATCTCCTAACATGGTTACAGCTAGAAAAGATTCATCAAGTGCTTGTAAAGATGTAATAATAGTATTAAAGTTAGCAAATGAATGATCTATAGTTTCTCGTCCGATATTGAAAATTGTTCATATTGTTGAACAAATAAATCAATTTTATTATTTTTAACTTGTTGGTTGCCTTGATGAGTTACAACTAAAGAATTCCAAATTTCTTTAGAGATTTTAAGCATAGAAATTCTTTCAATTCCTTTTCGGTAAAGCATTATATAAAACCATTTTGCTTCACTATTTTTAGAAAGCTTTTCTTCATTTCATCATTTAGTTTATCATGAGGTATGTTAACTAAATTCCCTTTATCATATTTTGAGGTAGCCTCAAAATCGCCTTCAATAATAATGTACCAAAGATCAATATCTTTAGATTTCAAATATGTTTCGAATCTATTTTTCCAATATATAAAACCATTAGTTTCAAGTAGTGGTCGTCGTTGCATAGATTGCCCTTCCTTGTAATTTTCAGAACCCATAGTGATCGAAAAGTTTTTAAAATACAATTTTACTTTAAAACTTTTATAAACTTAGCTCTTGATGCCAATTGTGGAAAACTATAAGGGGGTTGAAACAGTTTCCGATTTTATGTTAGTTTCAAAACTTTTAGATTCGTTGATATGTGAGATCTTATGGATGTAGAAAATATAGATCTAATGATAAAGCAAGTAAATAAAGTAAAGCAAAGGGATAGAAATGACACACCGATGTATAGTGGTTCGGCTACAAGGACACCTTCCTTGCCTACTCTACTCCCCGAGTCACTACTCGAGTTCAAGCACTATGTCAACAAACTCCTTCACTGGCGGAGAAGCCTTCACAACGTTGCTTACACCTTTTTCGGTACAAAGCTAGATACCGAGTCCGTAACACGGTGGACCAAACCAACACGACTATTACACAACAAATATGTGAAATATCAAATACAAGATCTTCGATCTGAAATCTTGCGGTGACAAATCAATCAAGGACCCTTGCTTGGATGACTTGTAGAATGCTCGTGATCTCGCCTTAGAAGGACCTATATGAGAATCACAATAGAAGGAAAAAAGAACAACTCTCTAGATCAAGTGATCTATATGTTAGAAGAGAATGAGAGTGTTTGAGAGATTTAGTAAGAAGAGGGGTGAATGAGAATGAAGAAATGGCTCTCTATTTATAGGCAATTTCTTTCACTGTTCCCCGGATCCCACGGATCCCTCCCACTTGGGATCCGTCTAGTGTAATCCTAGGGATTCGTGGGACGCTCCTCTTTGCCCATGGGTTTTTTGGTTATGGGTCATGGGTTATGGGTTGGTCCATGAGTTTTCCTTGGGTATGGGTTGGTACATTGTATCTAGCCATCTTGGGTATGGGTTGGTACATTGTATCTAGCCATCTTGGGTATGGGTTATGATCCATGGGTTATGGTCCATGGGTTGTGGTTTTTACCCATCCTAATAAACTATTACAACAAATGATTAATTACAACATTTTTGTATTAAATGGCTATATGTAGATGCTTTACAAAATAACATGTATCCTATAATTGTACTTAAGATAACATTATATTTGTTATCAACAAAATACAAAGAGATCGCAAAATATTAATAAGCGTTTTTACGGTTTATTTGTATTAACAGTGTTTATAATTGTTATAGTAAAGATTGGTTATAGTTAAGTTAAAGAATGATTGGATTAATATGAGAATTGATGATGGTTATAGAGTTAATTGCCTAATGAAGTATTAAGGTATGTTTTATTGCCCAATGTGCTAATTGTGTTATGGTTTGTGTGTTAGCAATGCTTATATGAATTATATGATATTAGAAGCATTACCATGTTCTAGCCGATTACTTACTAAGCGTAATAGCTTACATGTTATAGTTGCAATGTTCTTGTAGGTTCATGTGTATCGGAAGTACTACGACTTGGATTGGATGTTGGATCATGGTTGATCATGGAAGTTTGGTAATATATGATATTAGGAACTAGGTAGACACCGAGCTCGTGTGATGAGTTTATACCCCCGTGAGTCTTTTTATAGTTTGTAAATGTATCGTCAATCGACAAGTACATGTCATAGTCGTTATAGTATTTTGATTAGTCAAATGATCGTTATAGTATTGACTTGCAAATGGTGTGTCATGGTTTTGGTCTTATTGGTCAAATTGGATGTTATAGTCAAATTAAAGGGGTGTTTGGATTAAAGTGTATTTCTACCCATTTTGGGTTGAATGGGTCAAATAAGTGTTAAGAACATCAATGATGGTTTGATTTCAGTTGTAAGGTGTTTGGTTATTTTGTAAATGTTAAAGTGTTTGAATTGGTTGAAATGGGTCGAATTGGTTAATGCAGTTTTGCTGTAAAAAATGTGCAGTTCATAGGCTTGACGGCGTCACAATTTGTGAGTGACATCGTCTGGCTCAATGGCGACGGCGTCAGGTCCAAATCTCTCTGAACCGTCACGTGTAATTTTGAAACGTGTTATGAGTCTCAGTTAAGTAGCGACAGCATTGCCTCCCGGCTGTATCGATAATTGGGCGGACCTACGGGAAATGTTCATAACACAGTTTGCTCTCCGAAAGAAGTGTTTTAAGGACACAACTGCTAGACTGTGTGACTCCACTAATTTTTTGCTAAGTGTCCCATTCGGTAGGTTAATGTTTTATGTGCGACTCCACTACCTTGTTGCCAGGTTTTGTTGTTTTTTTGTTTATGAAAAGTGGTACCATGGTTGATCTTTTTTTTGGTTAGACCGACGATTGCATTTTTGTCTTGTTGGCGGTGAGAAATTTTTCAGACTACCGTAGTTTAACTTTTTAAAAATATAAAAATTCTCAAAAAAAATAATAAATAAAAAGAATTTAAAATTTATTTTTATTTTTCAAAATTTTTGTGTCTATCGAAAAATACAAAAGTAAATTCGCACAAAATAGCAAGTCGGTCAAAAAAAAAAAAAAAAAAAAAAAAAAAACCCTTTAGCAACAATGTAGTGAAGTCGCGACTACACACAAATCTAAAATTGAAATTTGGTGTCACAAAGTTTATATATAGAAGATTAAAAGTGCACAAAAGGCCATTAGTCTAGCTTGATATGTGAATAATACTATTAACCTTTATAAGTTGTGGGTTCAAATCATTTTGAAAACATGTGAGGTAAAATTTGTAAAATATTTAGTATAGATTGTAAAATTTGCCGTTATAAAAACAAATGATTAAAATTGTGACACACATATTTTTGAGATTTGTTATTTTTTAGGAGATTATTTGTACACTCCACAAGTTGATTAACACACTCCAATTTAGTTTGTATTAACACTTATACTATAAGGTATAAATTACAATGAGAATACAAGCTAAATTGGAGTGCGTGAAGCCCACACGTGGCAGCACACAAATGGATCACAAGAATCTAATAGGACAAAAAACAAAATAGATACACATAAGTCCTTGTATACAATGTTGTACATTATCCAACAAAACATGTACATTGTAACCAGTCTTTCTGTTTCATTTCAAATCCCTCAATTACTAGTCTAGTTATTTTAGCAGTAAACTTAACCCTTGTCATTTCATTGCCTACAATTACCACATTTATGTTATAATAAAGTTTAGATAATTGCGGGAGGTGATTATGGCAGAAGAAGAAGGAGGAGGGTGTTTGGGATATCATGAAGACGAGTTTAACAAAATCATTCTTTCATGGTCTCTCGATGACATTCTTAATCAACACCTCTTTAGGAACAAGGTCCATCTCTTTTATTAATTAGCATTTCATTCATTGTCTATCTAACTTGAGAAAAATTAAGTTATGTCCATTGTGAGGCTGTTTGGGATTACTTATTTGCCTAGTTTTAAGCAGTTATGATAATCCAGTGTGCTTACGCTTATGTGCTTATTTTGTCATAATATTCATTTTACTCTACTGGCTAACCTAAAAACCTATAAATAGAGACTAGCATCGTAAGTAGCGGAGTCAAATAGTTATCTTCGTTTGTTATATCATTTTTTACGGTTTTCGGTTTGGAGAGGTAGAGTGTGTGTGTTTGTGTTTACGGTGGTGTAAAATGTGGGTAACAGTGTTGGAATAAAGTTTAAAAATATATAAAGTGGAGGCTTGTGATTGGCTAACGTAAAACACGCGAATCCAAATAGTATTTCCCATAGCACATATCTGTGCTTCTGGTTAGGCATAAGCGGAAAAAAATATGATATCCCAAACACCCTCTTTACGGAAAAATCCAAGTTAGTTTATTCATGTTTTATTTTATGAAGTTTAACATTTATTTTAGATATTTCTCTACTTATTTTTGAAGCTGAGAAGCTTTCTTAAATGTTTGGATGAAACTTTCAAACCATTTTAAAAATGGAGCTGCCAAACACCCCCTAAAACATGTAATGATCATTAAAGTTATTTGGCCCGTTTGACCTTAAAGTCAGTGTTTCATCGTTATTATGTTTTGAAAGAGCGAAAGCATAAACCTGTTAAGACTTCCTCGTAGTTAAAACAATATGGGTTCACAGTAATAAATTTTTGACCTCATTACCTACTTTGATTCTTTCTGAGGTAATAGCTGTATAAAGTGATTGCATTTTCTTGTTTGTAGGTGGAGAAGATACCACTTACTTTTGAGTCAGAACAACACTATTTCGGCTCTTTTGTGTATCCTTTGTTAGAGGAAACGCGCTTCGAGCTTGCTTCGTCCATGGAGATCATGCATAGAGCTCCATTTGCTGATATTATATCTTTTAACGAGTCCAATAGTGGTGAAAATATGGTCTATGATGTTACACTTAGTCGTTGGAGAAATCAGTGTAGTGAACGTAGTAAAAACGATTACCATACATTACTTGGTGATCTGCTTCTTTTAGTAGACGGGAAACCGGAATCTGTTTCTGATTTGAAGCGCGTGGGAAGAACATGGGCACTCACATTGGTCAAGAGTAACGAAGACGATTGTACATCGATAAGCGTAAAGGCATCACAGCCAATTGAATTCCAAGACGGGATGTTTGCATTTTTTGTGATGAATGTGACAAGTCAGAAAAGAATATGGAATTCACTGCACATGCATAGAAATCTTAATATAATCAAAGAGATTCTTTACAGTGACTCTATGGTGAGAAGTTAGTTAAATAAGTTTTCCGTCCGTTTAGTGATAAATGTTATTATTAATAGTGGATATGTTGTTTACAGGTTAAGGAGAAGTGCAATATCTGTTCTTTTGGTTATGATAGTATTGTATCTCAAAAAGTTGATCGACAACTTTTACTTAACTTGAATGAATCCCAAAGGGCAGCAGTTATGGCCATGCTTTGTAAAACGCAATGTTGTCATATTTCATCTGTGGAGCAAATATGGGGACCACCTGGAACGGGGAAAACAATGACAGTTAGTGTATTCCTTTTCATCCTTTTGCAAATGAAGCACAGGACTCTTGCGTGTGCTCCAACGAATGTGGCTATAGTACAGTTAGCCTCACGTGTTCAGAGTTTGGTACGAGAATCATTCAAAACGACAACTACAAGTGGTGATTGTTTGTGTTCAGTTGGAGATTTACTCTTGTTTGGCACCAAGGAGAGATTGAAAGTTAGTACTGACATTGAAGAAATCTGTCTCGAGCATCGGGTAAAGAGGCTTGCAGAATGCCTAGGGCCAGTGACTGGTTGGAAGCATTGCCTAAGATCTATGATTGATTTATTGGAAAATTGTGTTTCCGAATATTATAATTTTATAGAAAACGAGTCATTGAAAGAAAAAAAACTCAGAAATGAGAATGAAGGTAAACGAACAATGTTGGAAATCAAATCATTCATTGAGTTTGTACAAGAGCGATTCAGTTCTTCTGCACCGCCACTCAGAAGGTGCATTATTACATTTTGTACTCATATCTCGAGAAGTTTTATGGGGGAATATAATTTCCAGAATATGATATCTCTTCTGGATAATTTAAGTTCTTTGGAATCTTTGTTGTTTCAAAAGAATATGGTTTCGGAAGAACTTGAAGACCTCTTCAATTCTAAACCATTGCAAGATGATTTGGTTAAGTCATGTATATCTTTGCTAAGAGATTTGCAAATATCTATTGCAAAACTCTCTCTTCCATGTTTTTCAAACAAATATGCAATAAAGCAATTTTGTTTTGAAAGAGCTTCTCTAATATTTTCAACAACTTCGAGTTCCTACAAGTTGCATGCTGTCAATATGGAGCCTTTGAATATGGTGGTCTTAGAAGAAGCTGCTCAACTGAAAGAGGCAGAGTCCACCATTCCCCTTCAACTTCCGGGAATGAAACATGCTATTCTTATTGGAGATGGCGCCAATTACCTGCACTTGTTAATAGCAACGTAAGTCTATGCTTATCTTTCTACCTTAGACTATAACTATAAATTCTATTTTGATGGACTTTGTGTTTGTGGACAGGTTTGTATTGAATCAGGTTTTGGAAGAAGCTTATTTGACCGTTTAAGCTCATTGGGTCACTCTAAGCATCTTCTCAATGTTCAATACAGAATGCATCCTTCAATTAGTTCCTTCCCAAATATGAAGTTTTATCAAAATCAAATCCTAGATGCACAAAATGTGTTATCTAAAAGTTACGGAAAGAGGTATCTTTCAGGACCAATGTTTGGTTCCTATTCCTTTATAAATGTCGTTGGGGGAAGAGAAGAAAAAGATGACGATGGAAGAAGCCAAAGAAATATGGTTGAGGTGGCTCTTGTGATTAAAATTGTTAAAAATCTCTTTAGAGGTGTGCATGTTGGTTATGTCATTTCAGATTCTTCTTTATGATTTTAGCTTATTTAAATCTGTTTTTATTGAACAACATCTGTGTATTTCTCATTTATAGCATGGAAGGACTCAAAGAAGAAGCTTACTATTGGTGTTATATCTCCCTATGCTGCCCAAGTTGTTTCGATTCAAGAAAAGCTTGCTCACAAGTATGAGAAACTTGATGGATTTTCAGTGAAGGTTAAATCAATCGACGGGTTTCAGGGTGGAGAAGAAGATATTATTATTTTGTCGACAGTAAGATCGAATAGTCATGGGTCTGTTGGCTTTATATCTAGTCCTCAAAGGACTAATGTTGCCTTGACAAGAGCACGGTATGCAATCTTCTCACTTTCTTAACAATTGATTATTGTAGACACTTTGTTGTTAAAAATAGTATAATTTTGTCTTCCATTTTTGTGTAGGCATTGTCTTTGGATATTGGGAAATGAAAGTACCCTGACTAATAGTGAGTCTATATGGAAAGAGTTGGTCTGTGATGCAAGGAATCGACATTGTTTGTTTGATGCTGATGCTGATGAATGCTTGAAGATGACAATAATAGGAGCAAAGAAAAAGTTAGAACAACTTGATGACTTGGTTAACGGAATAGTGTACTTTTAAACATGCAAAATGGAAGGTATGTGATTAATTTCCTACCAAATTGTATCCTTATGCAGTATTATACTTTGTTGTTCATGTTTGTTCAACTTTATTCTATCAGGTTCTCTTCAGTGACAACTTCAGAAGAGCGTTCGAAAGCTGACAGGTTCTCGCTTGAAGAAGCAGGTTTAAACCTTTACTGAAACTTTCTAGTGGCTGGCGGCCGAATAATAAAAGTGTAGACTTGTGTTGTGAAAATTCTTCACAAATTTTGAAACAATTTAAGGTTGAAGGGTTCTATGTGATTTGTACTATTGACATCATCAAAGAAGTCAATTATACACAAGTTTTGAAGGTTTGGGATATATTAGCCTTAGAGGAGATTCCGGGACTCACAAAACGACTTGAGAGCATATATTCTGCTTACACAGATGATTATCTTAATCGGTGCACTGAAAAAGGTTTAGAGGGGTATGTTCATTCATTTTACAGGGAATCTTAATACATAAAGGAATCGTAATTATATATGCTTAATCCTTTTTCTGTATATTATTCAGGAACTTGGAAGTTCCTAAGTGTTGGCCCACATCCCAAAACATTATCAGATTGCGTTATGTAAGTGATGGTGAAAACGAAAGTGAAGTGAGTGTGAATCCTGGCGCTGTTAGAAATCATATTGAAAACTCAAAAGTGAGTGAAAGCTTATTGCTTATGAAGTTCTACTCCTTGTCATGTGGGGTCGTGAGGCATTTGCTTTCCGGTAAAGAAGTTGATCTACCCATGCAAGTCACTGATGAACAGATGGACATAATTTTATCTCGCAAGAGTTCATTCATAATTGGGAGATCGGGAACTGGGAAAACCACTATTCTGATAATGAAATTGTTCCAACAGGAACACAAATTTCGCATTGTTTCTGATGGGTTTTATGAATCAGAAAGCAGCCCGATTAGAGATGCTGAAGTTGATGATGATCCTGAAATTAGCAAAAAGAGTGTTATTCGCCAGCTTTTTGTGACGGTCAGCCCAAATTTATGTTATGCTGTGAAACAAAATGTTTCCCACCTTACAAGGTGTGCCAGATGAAGGAGATGAAACATCAGATGCATATCTCAATCGAGCAAAAGAGTATGCTGATGCCTTGGCCAATATTGGTGAAGCTTTTAAAGAAAAGTCTTGTCATGCTTGTGATTGCAGGTCTTCGTGAGACTATAATGGTTTGAAATCTACCCTTCTTGCTAGACAAGCTCCTACAGCCTTCCACGAGTTACAAGGGCTTTCTCAGATCATGATTACATGATAAAACAATCTGTCCCTGTTGTTCCTTCACCACAGGCTTTACCACTAACACTGTTCTGAAACAGGATCTTCACAACAGGATCCCATGCAAGCTCTTACTCAGCTTGCTTCACAACTTGGCTTCAATCTACAACCACTTACCCAACAGGCACAAGCATTCAATACTTCTTATTCCCAAAACAACCGTGGCCGTGGTCGCACCACCAACAACCGTGGGCGTGGTCGTGGTCAAAACAATCGACCCAACAGAGGACAGTTCAATTGGGCATCAAATCAGAATACAGTTTATGGAACATGCAACCGATGTGGCATTGGTCACATTCCATCAGATTGCCCCAACCGTGACCCTACTACCTTCCGAACCAGGCAACAACCTTCGGCTAATCATGCTGACCATTGATCTACCCATGCAAGTCACTGATGAACAGATGGACATAATCTTATCTCGCAAAATTTCTTTCATAATTGGGAGATCGGGAACTGGGAAAACCACTATTCTGATAATGAAATTGTTCCAACAGGAACACAAATTTCATATTGTTTCTGATGGGTTTTATGAATCAGAAAGCAGCCCGAATAGAGATGCTAGAGTTGACGATGATCCTGAAATTAGCAAACAGAGTGTTATTTGCCAGCTTTTGTGACGGTCAGCCCAAATTTATGTTATGCTGTGAAACAAAATATATCCCACCTTACAAGGTGTGCACATACTCATTCTTTTCTCTTTTTCCATCTATATCACTATATGGTCTTGTTCTGACTTCAAATATTAGCGTATTGACAGTATTCCAAGTGCAGGAGTTCATCAGCAGAGATCAATATTGATAATACGGTTATTATTTCATCAGAATTGAATGATATTCCAGACACATTTATAAACATCCGATGAAATATTACCCTCTTGTTATAACATTTCAAAAGTGTCTGATGATGTTGGAATTATTGCATTGGGAAGTTCGTTTTTGAAAGATTTCTTGAGGCAAGAGAAGGTTCTCATGATAACCATATAACTTCAGGATCTATTGCCTTGCAAAGATTCATAAGATTAAGGAGGTTACATTTGATAGGTTTAGTTCACTTTACTGGCCCCACTTCAATTCAAAGCTAACAAAAAGCTTGATCCTTCTAGAGTGTTCACCGAGATAATATCTCATATAAAAGGAGGCATGCAAGCAGGGGAATGCAGTGATGGAAAGTTAAGCTTTGAGGGTTACTGCTTATTGGCTGAAAAGTCGTACTTCAACTTTAACCAAACCGAAAGAGATTGTTTACAACCTCTTTCAAGCCTATGAAAAGATGAAAAGTGAGCATTAGAGATTCGATTTGGGAGATTTTGTAAATGATATTCATCGTAGGGCTTAAAATGGGAATTATAAAGGTGACCAAATGGATTTTGTGTACATTGATGAAGTGCAAGATCTTAGCATGAGACAGATTTCTCTTTTCAAATATATTTGTCAAAATGTTGATGAAGGGTTTATGTTTGCGGGTGATACTGCACAGACAATTGCAAAAGGGATTGATTTTAGGTTTCAAGATATACGATCTCTTTTCTATAAAGAGTTCTTAAGTGCCAAAGCATCTGGAATACAAGAAAAAGGTCTTCTATCCGAGATTTTTCAATCAAAACAGAACTTTCGAACTCATGCTGGCGTGCTCGATTTAGCTCAGAGTGTCATTGACATTTTATACTGTTATTTTGTTCACTCAGTAGACAATTTAGAGCCTGAAACTAGTCTTGTTTCTGGTGAAGCTCCTGTTTTATTGGAGTCTTGTAATGATGAAAATGCAAGTGTGACAATCTTTGGTGGTAGTAGAAGTGGTGGAGAAATTGTGGGGTTTGGTGCTGAACAAGTCATATTAGTGCGTGATGATCATGCAAGAAATGAAGTTTTCAATGCGTTGGAAAAAAAGCTCTTGTTCTCACTATTTTGGAATGTAAGGGTCTTGAATTTCAGGTCAGTTTCTTATCCTTTTGTCACGAAAATATAATTTTTAGTGATCTCAAATTGCCAGTGGCGTTTTTAATGTTTGACTGCCATAATTATTTAGGATGTACTGCTGTACAACTTTTTTGGGACATCACCTTTGAAAGACCGGTGGAGAGTTATATACGGATTCATGGAAAAACATAATTGGCTCGACGAAAAACTGCCTCAATCTTTCCCGGTATTCAGTGAAGCAAGACATAGCGTCTTGTGTTCTGAACTGAAACAATTGTATGTGGCCATAACTCGAACAAGGCAAAGGCTATGGATTTGTGAGAACAACGTGGAGCTCTCCAAGCCAATGTTTGACTACTGGAAAGTGAGGGGACTTGTTCAAGTACGGGAGCTGGATGGCTCAGTGGCACAGGCTATCTGTGGTTAAAGTAGCCCTCAGGTGTGGCGGGAGCGTGGAAAAAGGTTAACTTTGCCCAATTACTGCTTTAGTTTTTCTATGTTTAGTTGTAGGACATCTTTCATATTTTATATGGTCCATAGCTTTTCTATGAGAATAGTTTCACGATGGCAACATTCTGTTTTGAAAGGGCTGGAGACACAATGTGGGAGAAATTGGCCAAGGCTTCTGGTCTGAGAGCATCTGCTGATCAAATGCGGGAAACAAATTCGGACTCTTATTTTGGTTATCTTAAAGAAGCAGCGGGAATGTTCGAGCTTATCAGGAAACTTGAGTCTGCTGCATCATGTTATTGTGATTTGGGGGAGTATGAAAGAGCTGGTAGCCTCTTTTTCTAATCATAAATGCCTGTCTAATGTTTAATTACTTGCACTAGTTTAATCAACATCTGGATTGTAAACTTACTGAAATGACCTGTTCAACCCGAGCCCATTTCTGAATGTCACCCAAACACACACCTCAGTGACTCACCATCTTACCTCTAATTTGCTCTCTTTGGTTTTGCAGGAAAAATCTATATGCACAAGTGTGGAAAGTTTGATTCAGCCTTGAGTGTTTCACTCTAGCAGGGTGTTATAGTGAAGCATAAGCATCGCTAAAGGAGATCAGTTCTCCAATTGTCTATCAGTTTGCAAAAAGAAACTTTTGATCTAGGCATTCAATTCATAAAATACTGGGAAGAACTGCGTGAATAATAAAATAAAGAATTAGCAGAAGTTAAGCAAGAATTTTTGGAGAGTTGTACTCTTGATTACACGAACATAAAGATTCTAAATCCATGATGAAATTTGTCAGAGCATTTTGTTCTATGGAATCTAAGCGTATATTCTTGAGGTGTCGTTAGGCTGCCTCGATGAACTTTTGTTGGAAGAAGAATTGGGTCATTTGCTTGAAGCTGCTGAATTGGCGAGATCATCAGGCGATCTTCTAAAGAGGCTGAGCTTTTGGAGAAGACTGGACATTTGAAGGAGGCTGCTCTTTTGTTAGTTTGGTATGTGTTTTCAGCTCGTTATGGAGAAAGCGGGAACAAGGTTGGCCATTGAAGCAGTTTGCTCAGAAGGAAGAATTTTGTAATAAAGTAAGGTTGCTTGCCAAAATGGACTCGGACATTATGTATGATTTTGTTTGCAGTGAGCTTAAAATACTCTCTGATCAGCACAACAGCTTGCATGAGCTGAAGAAAGATTTATGTGTTTCCCAAGACAACGCTAGTCTAAGGGAGAAATCTTGTCGATTAGGAAAATCTTAGATAAACATCTTCATTTAAATTCCTCAAAGTATGATTGGGAGGATGAATTACCACTTGATATATATCAGCCTTTGTAAAGACAAGATGTTTCAGAACCGAGTTTCTGTTAGAACTCTTGTTTTTATTGGAACATGTGGAAGAAGCATATCATGGATATCTTTATAAGCATTAAAAGCCTCGAAAATGGAGAATCAGTTAACCAGTCCGGTCATGCTGATTTTTGTTTGTATTATTTTGGGGTGAGGAAACAGTGTGTAAAAGGAAACATGGTGTACTTGTCACTCAACAAGGATGCTGAGTGGATAAAAAACACCGGTAAGAAGGGTCTTCATAGGGACGAGAAGTGTATGATTTTTGATTGCAGGGAGTTGGTGTATGTTATTCGGTCTTATTGGCATTCCGAATTACTTTCTGTGGGTATAAAGTACTTGAAACTCTTGGCCTATCCGTAGAGTCAAAGTCAAGCGACTCTGCATTTCACCAAAGCACATCTCTCCTTCACATTTTGAGGTCTCAAGTTTCTTTTAGACTTTCAGTGTCATAATCTCACAGATCCTTATAAAAGAAGCTGCAGATTTTCCTTGATATTTCTTTTAATTATTTTGATTTTGTGTTCCCATTGGATTGGCGAAAAGCAGTATCTGAGGACTTGGTTTCCTTAAGGAGACTGATCTTTCAGTCAGCTTGCTTGATGAGATTATTCTTCAAAATGTTGACATTGAGGGTGATCTCACCTATAGGACAATTGGGAGGTGATGATGATATTTCTTGGTTCCAGAACAGGGCTTAAGAAAAAGTCTGTTACAGGGCTTCATTGGAAACCCAAATGGAAGTCAGTTGTGAAAAATTTGAGATGTACAGATTCAATTGCTGCACCACTTGAGGATGCTTTGAAACATACTTTTTTCGCTGACTGGAAGTGTCCTGGGTGCATATCAACTCACAGTTTTGTGCATCTATTGGATCGTCTTCTTTTCATTTCATCTTCAAGTTCAGGAATCCTTTTCACCACAAAAGCTTCGTTTATTGAATGGTTTACATATCTTCCCTCTACTGATACAACCTTCCCGGCACTTCAACAGATATATACAAAGCCTAAAGAGTTGCTGTATTTTGTTGACAGAATCGAAGATATGCTCTTCAATCCAGATAAGACTGAAATGTGGATTCGAACATCAAGATTAACTTCTCATATTACCTTCCACTTTTAGCGTTGAGGCTAGTATGATGTTATCTTTGATTTGTCTGCAAGTATCAGATTGTTCAGGAGTATTGATTGGTTTGCTAACAGGGAGTATTGGTTATTTTACTTCCAAAGGTTTGTGTTTAATTTACAAAGGAGAAGGTCAGGTCATGACTTAAACTTGAATCCAGAACTGGTTGCAGAAGCGTTTGCAAGCATAGAGATCCTCTCGTGATTGTGTATTCCGAAGGAGAGTCCTAAATCCATGCTCCTAGTGCTATATTTGTTGACCTTAGAAACCTAAACAGGAGATAATGGGTGCATTGCTTCCAAGTAAAAATACAGATAGTGGTATCTTCAAGGAGATAATGTTGATGCTGGGACAACTCCTGAGGTATCGAGCGTCAACACATTACCAGATGCAAACATGAATATGAATTGTATGGAACTGCAAATAAATTGGAAAGTTGTAGAAGACATATCTGAGGTTTTAAATGGGAACAAGGTAGTCGGAGTGAACACGTTATCCCATGCAGCTATGTTCAAGGTAATATATATTATTGAGTTTGTAATCAATGAGCAGTAAGTGTAAGTTTAATATGGCTTTCTGATTATCTGGTTTTTTGCCAGGAGGAACTTGATAAAAATATTGGCACTTTAGCTACTATCCTTGTGGATCAAAAGTTATGTTCCGGAACAGATGCAAGAGTTGTACGTCATGCCAATGATGATTTTGGGTTGCTTTCTTTTGCATTTGACAAAAGGTTAGACTTGCACTGTTGTAAATTTTGAAGTGGTTTCATTGTTTAGACCAAGTTATCTGTATTAACATTTCTTAGTTGTTTGGATCTTTTCCAGTCGGCAACAGAGCAAGCAAAATTAGTTTTTGTGAAAGATGTTGTACTTGCTTTGGAGAGGCTGCTAAGTGATAGACCAAAGATAGAGAGATTCGTGAGCGTTATGTTCTGAGTCAGGTGTTAAAGGTTAAACAAACAGGTGATGAAGCTTTAGAGGTGTTAGAAAATCAAAGCGGTTTTGATAATACTAGAGATGGTAACAAGAAGAAAGGAACAAGGGAAAAAGATTAACAAGAGCAAGGGCAAAAGAAATGAAATGGATAAAATAGGATGGATATCTTATGGTTTTCTTTTGTGTATATTCAGGAAGTAATTACTGAGTTAGTCCATGATTAGTAGTTTTCGAATAAGGTAAATGTCATTTTTTGTTGCTTAGAGAATCATGGTGGTGTAAGAGTTTTGCTAGACCTTTTAAGGAAGGTTGTGATCAAGCATCTAGACAACTCTCTTGACGGACGTGTGCCTTGAATCTTAGTTGAAACTTGTTTAAAAAAAACTTGCATCTGAAGTTTGCTATCAAGTTGTTTAGATTGTTTCGTTTTTGGGAATGGCAAGTTGTTTACAAAATTGATTTATTGTTTCATTAATAGCATTAGCTGTAGTTTTATCTGCTTAGTGAATCATTCGTTAGGCAGTATACAACCTTCAGACCCAGGGACTGCGAAGTCTAGAAGTAGACATGGAGGCTTCTTAATGAATCATTCTTTTAAGCGTTAGGCACGTTGAGAAGCTATACAACATGTAATTAGCATCAACTTGTGAACCTAGAACCTTTTATGAACAGAAACAGCTACATTATGAAAGGCAATGTGACCATCGTTTCTAGAGTCCGATACCAATCTTGAAGTAGATACATTAACAAATAGTATTTGTCCGATGTTTATATGTTACAATCACATTAATCTATTATAGATGTTTAATAGATGTTTACATTAGAAGCAAAAAATCGTTATACAATAAAAATAGTGTAATAATATAATTGATACTTGTACAATTATCTGAATATTAGTTAAAAACCTTCATGATCTCATACACGGTTTGGTTCGGTTGACTGTGGATATATCTAAATATTAAAGCTGAAACCGATCCATAATAAGCAGGTTTTTCAGTTTTGATTTCGAGTTTTTTTGTTCAAACGATTCGGCTCGGTTTCTCTAGTTTTTTTGAACACCCCTTACCTTACACATGTCTATCTATACTCCGCACCCCTTTCTTGTAAACATCTTACAACCTCCTCCACCTTCTTCGTCTTGTCGCAGTTACTCTTAATATTTTATTGTTGACACTTATGCCCACCTTTTTATACAATCTTTGCAAGTACAACATTACAACAACATGACTTACCGTAAAGCTTGAAGGTCTTAGAGCAATTTATTGCAAGTTATGTTGTAAAACTTACATAATCAATGCTCATATTTTTATAATATATTTTTAGTTTAGCATATCCTTATTTAAGGACTTCACAACAAGTAAATAAAGCTCTCTATCTATACTACTTTATAATGCATTTAAGACTTTCTATAAAAGGAAGTCTTAAAATGTTTAAGACAACACACTTGCTAATAGTAGAAATGAAGTTAAATGTGAAGAATTTAGTGTCTTAAATTTGTAAAATGAAGTTACATACGAAAATTTAAGTGTCATAAATTTGTAAAATGAAGTTACAGATTGAATAGGTTGACTTAGCTAAGAGTTGAAATATGCAACATGAAATTCTTTCAATCCGTAGACTTATTGTCAAAAAACCGTATTGAATTAAAAAATATAGTTCACCGAAAATTATCATTTTAGAGTACCCGCCGCCGCAATGCGCGGGTACTCTGCTAGTAATATTAAAGCTAGCTGATTCTCTCATGATATATATTGAATGTACTATAAGGTCTTTTATATCCACAAAGGTAATTTTATATCTTTTTTTAAGTAACCATGGTTTATAACATTTTGGCCGACTAATTCACGTGATTTGAACCGACCGTTACATAGACTCAAACCGGGTAAAACCCTTCCTTTTCAAAAGGTTGGCATGACTTAGAGTTGTTTGCATCTAGCAAGAATTGAACATGGGATTTCACACATCTTAGAGTCATAGTCACAAATCCTTTTATCACTAGGCCACCCTGATCTGAAGAGATCCTATTTTTTTTTCTTTTTATTGTTTTGTTTGGTTAGATTCATTTTTATACAAAACTCATAAACCCTAACAGAATTGGTCGATGTTTGCACGTAACCTAAATTAGTATTTTGTTCTTTACTGGCCATTAATATGAATAATTCTTGAATTAGTATCAATATGAATAATTTATTAAAATGAAAAAATTAGTAGCTTTAAAAATATTGTGCCTACCCTAGGTGAGCTCCATAAGAGCTTTCAAGACATCTCCTCGCGCTTCTAAAGAGCCTTGACACACATACCGCCCATGTCATGTAACCCCAGCTGTGAGCCACCAGCTTCAAAATTGCTATCCTACTCACTACTACTTTTTTGCTTTGCGCTTTCCATCTGTTATTGACTACAGAACGATTAGGGAGGCGAAATGACTACACTTGCACAAAAGGAAAAAACAACTGTCACATAATGTATATGACAACATACAGTTGACATGAGGGATATAAGTTACTCCGTTATATTTATAGACTGAAAAAGTAAATAAAAAGTTTAAATATGCATTTACGTATGTGCAAAATAACAAGTGATCATCATAGATAACATCACGGGGATATGGCATTATTATAACTAATTCATACTTTGTTTCTAAAGGTTTAGATGAGATGACAATAGACTTCAAAATAACATAACACTATCTTTATACCATTCAAAAAGAAGCTAACCATCACCCATTGTCCTTTAGGTAATTAATAATAATGCAGAATGATGAAAGATTGGAATTAAAAGGAAAAACAAAACAGCCTAAAAGAATGCCAAAAGGACACAAGTTTAGTTCATGCATCCACAAAAACTGGTTAGCGGGAAAATCTCAAGTTGAGTGTGCACAATGGAATGAAAGCAAGATGGGCTAGTTAAGCATATAACTAATACTTAGCATGTGTCCAAGACAATTGAGACCCAAAATGAGGTTCTAATCACACTACTTAATTTTGCAAGGCCAAACCATGCATATAGCATCTATGAAATGGGCACGCCAACCTCCTGAAAAGGTAAAGTTTTACCTGGTTTGGATATGTGTGGCAGTGGGTTCAAATCCTGTGGATTAGTTGGCCAAAAGATCGGAAACCTTGGTTACCAAAAAAAATGAAAAAGGCCCTTATGTAAGTAATAACTGTATTAGCTATAGATAGAAAAGGATAAATCTTGGGAGATATATAAATACAAGGAAGCAAGGACCTTGGGCAGCGTCTTCATCTTCACCGTCCTGGTGAGTGTCTTTTCCTTCATTGTGATCATCTTTTTTATCTTCAACCACCGGCGGCTCGTCGTGCTGTAGAAGAGTAACGCGAGCTCAACATAAAAAGACATATAACAAGCATAGTAACATTTCAAAGCCATGAAATCTACAACACGTAAAAATAAGCTGTATTAAAAGGTTTTAGCTGCAACTAGGATCCAACCACCACGAATGAAAGTTACTTTATAGCATCAATTACCAACGTAATAAATAGTATAGCGAATGTTATGCATCTGCAATGAAGTGTTATGCATTTGTTATCTTATTTTTCCTACAGATTCATAAGAAGAGGATTTTCAAATAATAATCATGACACTACAAGGCTGGGCACCTTTAGCGACAACACCTGTTCTATCATCGCTAAGATGACATTTTGTTGTCGCAAAAGCTTTTGCGACAACACCTCGCAAAAGAACTGTCGCTAAAGGCTCAACACAAAAGCTTTGGCGACAACAATATTGTACTTTTAGCGAAGAAAGGAGGGTCCACAAAAGTAGATAATTTCATATTTTAATTATCTATTTATTTTATAAATATAAATGATTAAAATAATAAAATTTAATTTCGTGGGAATCACTTTTAGTGACCGGTCCTCGCTAAAAGTGGGTTGCCAAAATATTTGAATTTGGCGGGCTCACATTTTGCGACTACAACTACTTTTAGCGACGACTTTTGTCGTCACTAAAAGTACCAGTTCAACTAAAAACCAGCAGCATATGCTGTAAATTTTTTCGGGAAAAATCTATCAAAATCAAAAATGAAAATCACCCAAAACAATAATACAAATTGCATTCGTCCATTTATTCATTAAAAAAAAAAAAACCCAAACTAAGTCATAGTATTCCTTTATAACGATACAATTAAGCTAATATACTAATACGATAATGCAAATAACAAAAGGATGTCCATACAAATACTAATAACATACAAAATCCCTACTTGTCATCGTTAACATCATGAAACTCACTATTAACGTCATTATACTCACTATTACCATCACTACCATCGCCATCTTCATCACCACCATTATCATCTTGTTCACCACTTACAATCCGACTAGCTCTGGGATGAAAGGTTGGGGTGTAAAAATTATCAAGGCCGCGAGGAGTAGTACTAGGGGCGGGAGGAGTAAAACTAGTATAACTAGAACCGAGAACCACTTGAGGAGTGTATAATTTAGGAACCTGAAACTGTGAAGAAGGAGTACCTTGTTGACGATTGAAGAAATCCACAAATTGCTTAAAGGCGTTTTGTTGACTTTCAAATGCTTTTCTTTGCTCCTCTCGTTCCAAAGCATGTTGCCTCTGCAAATATTCAAATTGTTCCTTGGTACAATAACCCGGGCTCAGTTGTGAGCTCCCAGAACTCGAGCCCGCTCCTGGTAACACCCTGCCAACACCCGCTATATGCCCGTGATTAGTGCTCTGTAGGACTTCATCGATGATTTCACTATTTGTCTTGTGCTGGATGGTTTTGGCGTTGACTTCATCTTGGATTGCCTTCATTTGTCCCTGTGTAGTTAAAAAAATAAGAAAGTTAATACAACAATGACGAAAGGATGTTTGGTAATTGGTGGAGTAGTTACCAAACACCCCTGTGTAGTTTAAAAAAACAAGAAAGTTAATATATAAGATTGCTCAAACGGTTGCATAAAGATAAACATGATGGAAAAGAATCTCGAGGACCAAGCAATGTCAGGACCACGCACGGGTGCAATACTTTATGAGCTTTTAGATGACCTGGAAAATCTTCGTATGGAGTAGTAATTCATATGTTTAATTTAGCGTGTTCATCCGTATGTTTATTTTAATGTGTTAATGTTTCCCAGCTCAGGCGGGATTGGGTTTGTTGTCGTCGTTGTTATTGTTATTGTTTAATGTTTAGACGTTTATTAGTTTGGAATATAATTCGTATGTTTTAGTTATCTGAGTGGCTATATTGTTTATATGGTTAAAATTTATGATTTTGATAAGTTAATTTGATAACCGGTTGTGGGAACAATTCATGACAGTATTGTCCGCATAGTTGTAAACTCTGACAGACTCGGGCTTGACTCGTTTCCACCCCTAATTTCTTCTTCTAGTACATATCTAATATATTAATATCATCTCGACTCATCTGCTTAACATCTCATGTATATCCATATAATCACGACTCATTCTTTAACATCTCATGTAATGTTATCAATAATTAGTTAATCTATATAATCTTATCAGAATAAGAATATAACACAGAAATGTAGTCATGATCCTTCGCTAATAATCTTTTCTTATGGATTTGTTCGCTCGATACGTTAAATACGTGCACTCTCGACTCATCCGTTTAACATTAATATCATCTAAACTCATCTACTTAACATCTCATGTATATCCATATCATCTCGACTCATCAGTTTAACACTTCATGTGTATCCATATCATCTCGACTCACCCGTTTTAACATATCCTGTATATCAATATCATCTCGACTCATCCGCTTAACACCTCATGTATATCCTTATCATCTCGACTCATCCATTTAACATTTCATTTATATCTATATATTCTCGACTCATCCGTTTAACATATCTTGTATATCCATATCATCTCAAATCATTTGTTTAACATCTCATGTATATCCATATCATCTCGACTCACCCGTTTAACATATCTTGTATATCAATATCATCTCGACTCATCCGCTTAACATTTCATGTATATCCGTATCATCTCGACTCATCCGCTTAACATTTCATGTATATCCGTATCTTCTTGACTCATCCGTTTACATCTTAAACACATTTCAACTACACTTACTTTGCGTTCTCGATACGAAAGTATCGACGATAAATAATTAACTACCTTTACAATTTAATTAAACACACTTCAACTACAAAAATATTTTTAATACCTTAATAAAATATCAATTTTGTGAATAAACTAATTTATATATCTTTTAAAATTAATCTTAACAATTATTAATAATTTTATTTTCTTTTAAATGGAAATGGAAGTCCACTTTTAGCGACGTCGCATGTCGTCGCTAAAAGTGTATCGGGAACTTTTTTTGGTATTTTCGCGGCACTTTATTTTGGCCAAAATCAAAAAATATCTAACTTCAATTTTAGGGACGACATATGTCATCGTTAAGAGTGGGTCCCACAACCAAACTATTTGGCCAAAAACGTTGAAAATTGTGGGGCCCATTTGATCTTTAACGATGACTAGGGTTGTCGCTAAAATACCCCTCGCTAAAAAATACTTATCGGTGTAGTGTGAAAAGCATGGTCATGAAAAAACATACAGAATAAATGCATATCTGAAGATGAATTTTAAGAACCCTTTTTAACACTCGTAAGATATGGGTAGATTTCTTCCAAAACTATATAAATTTGCAACATTTTTAATGACTATGGAGACATAAACAAATGTGAAAGCTAAAATGTGACATTTTTACTACAAATAAAGGCTAATTAACCTAACAAAAGTTTGAACAGAGAATAAGAAAAACCTTTACACCGCACCCGGACGCCTCAATCTCAGTAGCAACTTTGAGCGTTTCTTCATAATTACCATATATATTTTCAGATCTTATGGACTTGGTCTTGTCATCAAAGAAGGTAATATCACCTTCCCACTCCCAGATCTGAATTTTTAACACCGAATCAAGAATATTCCGAACATACATAGCGTGTCCGCCTACCATCACAGGCTCTTCTGAATTTGGTTTCAAAACACTAGCAGCGTTTCCGCTTTCAATTATTTTGATCATTTCTTTTTCCAACAACTTTTCTTCTTTCAGGATCCGAGGAGTATTCCAAATATCGTTTCCATTCTCGTCGGAATTATCCATCTGCCGAAAAATGCCCTTAACGATCTCATCAAATTCGTTTCTCATCTTCACAACTTTTTTTTTTTTTTTTTTCTGTTTTAAAAAAAATAAAAAAATACTCTGAATATTACTCTGATAAACCGCGAAACACTATACTATATATATGATCCCTGGATCTATCTTTCATATGCGCTTCTACCACCCTAGACTTTGAACTTTTGCATATGAGCATCATTTGAAAATTACGTAGTATTATTCTCCAACACTTGTTCTTATCAACTCCGTACAAGCAGAATCACCGCAAAGTTGTCTCATGTTTCGTTTTGGGTAGCCATATTTACACGGATGATTTTACTTCATCCACAGATAATTCGGGTAAAATTACTTGTGTGCCCTCTTTGTACTTCTCAGCTTTTATCCAAACTTTTTGCCACGAGTTGCTATTCACTCTCTGTTCCATGTCTTTCCCTGTGCTAACTCTCCATCAGCAACACAACCCTTTAGACAAAAATCTTATGATGAAATAATAATCGCTCATTTTTTTTTGTGTGTGAAGAGTTACCCTGGTAAAATATATTAATCATAAAAAAAGTTAAGTACAAAGGAATGAGGCTAAGAGCCACATTAACCTCAAGTAGAAGCTTGAAAACCAACAATATAATTGTTTGCATTCACGATCTCCAATCACTATCGGAACTTGTCGATTCGCATTTACCTAAACGAAATCATCTAATCAGTTGTGGGCTTGTAGCAATGGAATGAAATTCCATGAACACAAGGAAATGATAGAGTGTGTTATTAACTTATTATAACTTGCTCAAGTCATGGAGCTAGTAAATCATGATGCTACAACGGTGATGTACTCCTCGGACACCTTCGTAGTTTGCTACGGTGTTGTCGTCTCACATATTAGATATGTTACATTTGACTTTAGTTCGTGGTTAACTAAAACTTCTATGCATATCGTTCCTATTTTTCACATATGCGGGCCAACTATTGTCGAGAGAACAGTGGTGATGCCAGAATAGCAAATCACGGGATGCTATATATCAACTACCCACTTAAAATTGTCACAAATTTTTATGATATCATTTTTCATTTTTTGATCAACTAAATGGTGATTTTCTAAAAGAAAGAACATATAAAGGATGAATATAAAGTAGTGTTACTCGATCGAGTGTGGCGATCGATTACCTATCGATCGTTCTTCTGTGTGTGAATCGATCGACTGTCACTTTCCTCACTACTTGGTCGAGTATGCGATCGAGTAAAACAACAAACAAAACACAATTTAATTCACTTTCCTCACTACAAACCGTTGTGTAACGGTATTAAAAAAAAAAAAAAAAAAAAACAAAAAAAAAAAAAAAAAAAAAAAAATTGAACGTTGCAATATTTCTGACTGTTTGAAAAATAGATAAAAAATAAATTAATCTATTAAATTACCCTATAAACACACAACATATTTAGACACTTAAATCCACAAATCTCATTTCACACATTCTCTATATTTTTTCACACTATGAATTCTTATTCTTACGAGCTATTCATTGCCGATTCGTCATCGGATGATGAAAATGAAATTAGTAGCAAGTTTATGATGTTTGCGGAAGAGTGTTGGGAGGCTTTTCAAGCGTCACAAACTAAACTCTCAAGAAACCAAGTTAGTAGGGATCGTTTGGGTGCCCATAACCGTTTAGTGGTACGCTTCACGAGACCCCAGAGACGGCGATCATGCATTCCATGATCGTTTCGAATGATGAAAACTATTCACACGGATTGTTCGAGAGATAACCGATCATTCACCTTATTTCCTACAAACTCCTAGTTGTGCAGGCGTGCCGTATTTCTCCATTGATGAAGTGTGCTTCGTCAATTTGTCAATCGCATCTGAGTCAATGATGATGCTTTATACGAATATGTGCAAATGGGTGTGTCAACAATTTGTGAGTGTCTCCAAAACTTTGTGAGGCAATAATGGAGTTATATGGTGCGAGTATTTGCGGCGGCGAGTTCTTGACATTGACAAACTCTATGCTCATCGCTCACGCGTCATGGGTTTCTGGGATGATAGGAAGCATTGTTTGTATGCAGATTGGCCGTGGGAGAATTGTCCGCATGCTTTAAAAGCTCAATTTTATAGGGGTGATCACGGGCAAACTCCTTTCATTTTATTGGGCGATCGCGTCCCAAGATTTATGGATTGGCATGCATTCTTTGGTGTCGCGGGATGCATAACGACGTAAATATTTTACGTAAATCGCCTCTTTTCAATGATCTCAAAGCGGGAGAGCACATGATGTGGAATTCGTTGCTAACGGCGTGCCTTATAAACGGGGATATTATCTTGCTGATGGGATATATCCGGAATACTCGGTTATTATGAAGTCCATTAAAAATCTAGGGACGAATGATCACAAACGAATATTGTATAAGACGATGCACGAAGCAGCAAGAAAAGATGTGGAATGTGCTTTTGGTGTACTAAAGAGGAAGTGCCTAATGATTAAACATCCGGCTAAAGGGTTTGACAAAGAGCGGCTATCACATATAATGTACACATGCATCATATTACATAATATGATAATTCGAGACGAAGAGCGGCGATATCTCCGTATTCTTTCAATGAGCAACACCGTTCTTATGATCCCATAAGAACGCATGTGAATCGTTGGAAATTACCGAGAAATATGCAACAAAACAACTTATCTTAGCCTCAAAGCCGATTTGGTGGAAGACATTTGACATCGTAATCAAAACTAGTTTAGTCGTTTTATTATCGTAATGTTTTAATTTTATTTGAATTATTATGTAACGTTTAATTATTAATGAAATTTGAGTTTGTGTTAAAAATGTTTTTTTTTATTTAAAATGATCATGGTCGCCCTTACTGGGTCACCCAATCGCATAAAGGTCGCTGGAGAGAGAAAACTGACGTGGCAGAGAAAATGAGAGGGATTGAGCCTCCATACTGAGGGCAGCATAAGAAAAGAGTTTACAGCTAGGTGTAATTTTCAAATGTGATTTTATATGTTGAAGGAGAACCGGGAGGTGGCCTTCTCGACTTGAAAGTTGAGACGTTTAGCAAATAAATAGGAAATATTGATAAGGGTGAAGTATGAACATCTGTAAAAAACTTTCTTAAATTTATCGATATACGTAACATATTTATATTATTGTCAACATACGTAATATACCTTTAAATACTCACCAATGTAGGTAATATTGACCGAATAATGACTTGTTTGACCACTTACCACTTATAAAAGTTACGGTTTTGATTCTTGTCGTTTGCGTTGACCGTTAGTCCCTTGACATATTTTCACTTAAAAAAAGTTATAGTATTGGTCCCTTGACTGTTTCGTTGACTTTTACCGTTAGTCCCTTGACATTTTTTTACCTAATATACGTATATTTTTTTTTATAACTTTCATCGGGTATTGACCCACTTATTTTGACCCCCTGTACGTTTTGGTTGTAATCTGTTATCTGTTTTGGTACTTCTTTTTTTTTTTCTCGTTTTTGCACGTTTTTGTACATTTTCATACGTTTTTAAAGTTTTTGTACGTTTTATCCGTTTTGTACTTCTTTCATACGTTTTTATACCTTCTTATCCGTTTTTTACGTTTGATCGTTTTTATCGTTTTGTATGTTTGATCGTTTCATATGTTTAATACATTTTCATCCGTTTTATCGGGATCTAAATGTTTTATTAAATGTTTTTGTGCTTTTTTCTTTTTTTTTACGTTATCATACATATTTATACTTTTTGATACGTTTTTTTTTCCTTATGTTTTCTATGTTTTTTAATGTATGAAACGTACAAAAAATATAAACACATTCGAAAACGTATAAAAACTCTCGGAAACATATAAAAACGTACCAAAATGTATAAAAAGGTAAAAACGGATGAAAACGTACCAAAATGTAAACAAAAGTATGAAAGCGTAAGGAAACATTCAAAACAGACAAAAACGAAAGAAAGCAGAAAAAACCACAAGAACGGATGAAAGCGACAAAGAGCACAAAAGCGTGCAAAACGGAAAAAGCGAAAAACGTACCATAATAGATAAAACCGGTAAAACGTACGTAAACATATACAAAACATACCATCAAATACGGTTTGACTATCTAAACTTCCATATCCAAACACAATTTAAGTGACACTCAAGTTACATGAGTGTTTGGATATGACAGTTACAGGGGTCAAAATAAGTAGGTCAAAACGTTAAAAAATTGACAAAAACGTATGAAAACACACATAAACGAAGAAAAAAAAATAACGCCCAAAACATAAGGGGGTAAAAAATAGGTAAAATATCTGGCGAAAGTTATAAAACAATATACATATATTAGGTGAAAATTTGTCAAGGGACTAACGATGTAAGTCAATGTAAAAGTCAAAGGACTATTATTGTAACTTTTCTAAGTGAAAAAATGTCAAAGGACTAATGGTGAAAATCAACGCAAATGACAAGGATCAAAATTCTAACTTTTATAAGTGGTAAATGGTCAAACAAGTCACTATTCGGTCAATATTATCTACATTGGTGAATATTTAAAAGTATTTTACGCATGTACAGCTTTCCCCCTTATCAATATTTCATATTTATCTGCTAAACGTCTCAACTCTCAAGTCTAGTAGACTCAACTAACACATACCGTTGACTTTCTCTAGTTGTTGATATATATGTACTTGTACTCGTAAATTATCAATTCCAACCTTCTCCCAAGACTCCTTTACGTTGTATTTGTTCATTACTCATATATGATAGGGATGCGATAGAATAGGAAATACGTATAGAGATTCTTTCATAATCCTTAAAACCATATCTCTCCGGACAACATACGCTGATATAAGGCATTGTCATCAGGTTGCGGAATTTCTTTATAATCCTCTTTAGATAAATCATAAGCAAGAATTAATGCGCCTTATTATCATTATCATTGTTATTATTATGATTTTCAGGAATCATAATCCAGTGAAGTGCCCCATTACATAAGGTTACATAAGGTGCCATGCATAAGAATAACCTTATACTTGACTTGTCCTATAGCTTTCCAAACATTCGACTTCAAACTTAACACGTGAAAATACGTTTGATCCTTCTTCCATAACCCTATTACAACCTTGTAGTCATCTGAAGACGAGTCATAGCCAAAACCAGAACACATCGTCCAACATAATGACTCGAAGTCAGGATGAATTTGGGGCAGCTTTTCACCTTTCTTGTACACAGATTGGCTGCTATAATTTCAGCATCCCTGGTACAAATGCATATAAGTCCATTGGATAATCCAACAAGATAAGAAACTGGCGTGGTTCCATCCCAAGGGCCAAGGTGAAACGGATTCAAAATGAACCTTCTATTATGATCCTTTTTGTAACTATAATTCAGATGACTTTTGATAAAATGAGGGTGAGAAATGAGCACTATTCTAAAAGGCTCATGCAAGGCTGCAAAGGTCTAAGTAAAGGCGTGAGGCTTGGTGGTACATGCCTTGCGCCATCTTCATCTTGCCTTATGTCACATCTTTCAGTAAACTCATATATATGAAATATGATATGAATATATAAATATTTTCATATTTTGTCTTTATAGACGCTTATAAACGCAAAGCTTCGCCACCGCAAAGACGTGAGGCTTGGTAAATGCCGCTACTGTGCGCCTCCATGCTATTTATAACCTTGGAAATGAGAGACTGCTACGACTTACACACACTTTTGCATCGGATCAGATCCACAACATCCAATCTTATAAGTATCTTCTCAATGATATCAAGATGGACCACCTCTGCCATTCAACTTTAGCTAGTACGATGACAATGAAAATAAAAGAAAGCATGGATTCATTGTGTTTGTTCTTGCTAGAGAGAAGAATAAGAGTAGGGATGATATGATCCACAAAAAGTGACTATACATATTGACAATCTCTTTATTTATAAGTGATAAAATGAGGGTAAAAAACTAAAAATTACTAATCTAAGAGTTATCATTTATAAAGCAATTCTTAAAATGAGCCATCTATGTCTTTCGTTTTACCAAT
This sequence comes from Chrysanthemum lavandulifolium, assembly GCA_022545495.1. NCBI lineage: Eukaryota > Viridiplantae > Streptophyta > Magnoliopsida > Asterales > Asteraceae > Chrysanthemum > Chrysanthemum lavandulifolium. Next base: position 159,869,866 of record CM040239.1, on the reverse strand, counting down.
GTAAACTTTTTTCTCATTGTTTATCAAAATGGACTAAACCTGTCTTTGTCTCACTTTAATATGGTCCATCCTCTATTTTGCTACGAGCTAAAGTTATATGTTTAAGTGGTCCCATCCTTTGCTATAAGTTGTTTTTCTTGAAAACCAAGTTAAATGTTGTACAATTCTCTATATAAAGTGTAACTACTTTGTAAGTCTGCATCATGTGTAAATCTAAAGCCCATTAGACTTTTAAACAAAAGAATGAGTATTTGGCTGATGTCTTGTAAATAATTAAAAGGAAAAAAAAGTACATTAACAGTGTTTACATAAAGAACGAGTGTTGGAAAACCGCGATGCGTGGATTGCTTTAATGAGCGTGAATTTGAACCGGTGAATAATAGGAAAATTTGTTTGGACCGGCTTTGCAAATACAATTAAAAACTTAGGGACTATTTTCATGCTACAAAGGACTTACTTTGTAACGACACTTAAACCTTAAGGACTATTTTGCCAAATTTCTATAGATAGGTACTAATTCTACATGACTTACTTTGTAACGACACTTAGACCTTAGGGACTATTTTTGCCAAATTGCTAAAGATAGCAATTAATGCTCAAGGACTTACTTTCAACGACACTTGAACCTCGGTATTTTTTCCAGTTTAGCAAACATTGCATTTAATGCACCTAGTTTGCAAAACTTGTTTTGTTTGCAAAACTTATCTGTTGAATAGTATATATAATAATATGTCATTTACTTTTATCTATTCCTATAAAGACTCTTCCCTCACTCATTTCTATCTTCTTTAGACTCTTCTTCGCCAAATCAGAACCACCAATGACCAACAATGGTGGCGCCCGAAAATTAATTTCAAATCCAAGGACATTTTTAAACAAAGAAAACAAGGCCGACCCTTGATTAGCTGATCAACCTATTCCCATGCCCGAACCTCGCCTAGCCCACGCCGAAGCTCGTCTCGCCCACGCCCCCCTCGCTGGTAGAGCAACTTCACCTCGTCCACGCCCGAGCCTCGCTGGTGAAACAAACTTCGCCCAGGGGCCTCCCCCCGCCCACGCCCGAACTAGTTGTACACGCCTCACTTGTTACGAGTCCGTACCACGCCCAAAGTTCGCGCCGAATTCCTTATATGGCGTGTACGGTTTAAAATCTATTATGTCGATGTCTAACGTATAATATTGAAAAGTTCGTTTTAGAAAAATGTCTCTGAGGTTTATATGTGTAAAGTAGCGAGAAAGAGTTCGTTTAAAATTTTCTCTCATTTATATATATTATGGTCTGAGTACACTATTATTTTGTTGTGCGGTTTTTTTTTTTTTTTTTTTTTTCTTTTTTTTTTTTTTTTTCTTTTCTTGTCACAATTATGGCGGCAATTATGGCTTATGACATTTGCCCGACTAATGGGGTTTGAGTCGATCAACGCCACACATATATCAAATTGTTTATAACTAGTAACATGAAACTTGATACCTCGATCTCACATTTTATGATCATCACATGTTATAACTAATGGAAAATGGGTTTTGCAAAATGAGTTTTGCAAATTTTGAACATTATTTAATATATGTATATGTTATATATATATATATATATATATATATATATATATATATATATATATATATATATATATATATATATATATATATAGAAGCACGTTCAATGCGGAATCGTATTTTTATGCAAAACCACTTTGGACCAATAAAATTTTGTATTATTAAATATTTTATATAATTCAAAAGGGCATAATAGTAAAACACATTTTCAATTTCCTTTTGAATTTCTTTAATTAAAAACGTTTTTAATCCTTTAAATTTCAGATTTAAAAAAAAAAAAAAAAAAAAAAAAAAAAAAACCAGTATACATGTTTTAAAAGAAACAAGTGCATATGTGTTCTTTTAAAAATATTGTAAACTTCATATGTTTCGAGGATACATTTTCTTAATTAAAATGTTAATTGCACATATGTTTTTTGTGTACATTCTTTAATCTTTGAAATTTATAATAAAAACATAAACATCTACATGTAACCTCTAAATTTGTAACAAATCAAGAACATAAATATCATGATTTTTATATTGATTAAATTACAATTCAAAACAAAAGTATTATCAAAATCATTCTGACATATATCATCGTCTTCTAAAAACATATATATGCGCCTCAGAGAACATATGTGCACGCTACGAAAAAGAAGTGCGTTCGTGAGATCTTCATCACGTCTTCTTAAAAACAAGTGCGTTCATAGATCATCTTCATCACACCATCTTTCCTATGATTGGTAATCCGAAACAAATTTGTATAAAAAAGAACTAGTTAAACTTTAACCAACCAATACAAAGATCAATAAAACCACACATAAACTAGTAAAAAAAATATTTCATTTAAACATATACAATGAGATCTAAATTAACACGACAAACTCTAGGCACGCAAAACACATATGCACTTCATTAAGTTAAACTTTATAAACAATAAAAACACATATGCACTCTCATTAAATACTTGGTCTATATTAGTAAAAAAACAAGACATGTAGAGTTATAATATACCAAACAAAAGAAAATCAAGTCATCCGTATGTCAAAGTAATATATCAATATGAACTCACATCTACGTGAAAGTTAAACTTTAGACTAACTGAACGACACAACTACCTGAACAACACAACTAACTGAACCACAACACAACTACCTGAATCAAGTCATCCGTAAGTTGAACATTAGACTAACTGAACCACAACATAACTACCTGAAACATGTACATCATCCACTACGACCACATCCGAAACTACCAATAACTAAAGAGATCGTCTTGAAACCAATGACTTGTTAGCGAGCACATGAACCATTCTCAAGCATAAATGTAAACCACGACCACCTTTCTAAAACCCATAAACACCAAAAAACTATAGCGAATGAACACCAAGACCTCAAGATATATTACTTGTTGGTGGCGTTCTGCATCAAGAGTTCAAACCATGACCACTAAACAACAACGAACAACGACCACTAAATACTCGAAAACATTGTCGGAAAATACCCATGACATTGAAACCCTAAACGAAAATTCACAAGACCCTAAACCACCATCATCAGCAGTCAAAATCCCCTCGAATAACAAATAGAAAATAATAAAACAACAAAATTCCCTCGAATAACAAATAGAAAAAAATAAAACAATAGAGAAAACCTGGAACCATGTCTTAATTTTACAGAATCTTCTTGTTGGACTTGTAGTTTTTTTGGTGATGATAGACCAGTCTTACGGTTTTAGTGATGAGAAACTGAAATGTTAATTTGATTTCTGGATCACGTAAATTGTGGTATCTTCAAGTCATACGGTTTTAAAATAGATTAAATACAAAATACCTAAATTACCCTTTTGGTTTTAAAAATAAAAGTTTATAATTGCATAAAAACCCTCCTGTTTTGTTTAATTGTAGTTTTGGCACTTTTGATCTTAACCCTTGATCAAAGTCATCCAATGGCCTAGATTTGTTTATATGGTTACGTATAGTTACATAAAATATATTGGTTTTCGTTGAGCAGCTACACTATATATATATATATATATATATATATATATATATATATATATATATATATATATATATATATATATATATATATATATATATATATATATATATATATATAATAAGCGTGAGGATCGGTGCGGATTTTTAATTACGTGAGGATGTGCGGATAGATCTGGACCGCCATTCAGATCGATCTTGACTTACAAGTCGAATCTGCAGCTTATCTTCACTGCAAATTAATAATATAACGATTTTTTAATTTTTTTTCTTTTGAGGGATCCTTACTATTGTTATCTTTTTCATTTTTTATTTTCCATATTATTACGAGCACTTTTTAGTTTTTTTATTATAGTCTATCGTGATATTAACGATATTATGAGTTCTCTTGTGATATTAAGAAATTGTGATATTATAAAATGGTGATATTATAAAACCAAATGTGATATTAAGCTTTTTACATGTAAAATTGAAGCGTGATATTAAAAACATATGATAGTTACTATGATATTAACAAATTTATTAAAAGGTATGATAGTTACGGTGATATTATGATTATATTAAAAAAAAAAAAAAGTTCACGTGATAGTAAAAGAAACCAGTGATATTAACATTTTTTATTAAAAAGTAGCGGTGATAATAATAATATTAGTAAAAAACAAAAAAGTAGTGTGATATCAAAAAAAGTTAGTGTGATATTAACAATTGTATTAAAATAAAAGGTTTATGTGATATTAAGATCGGATCTTGACTTTTGTAAAAAAGTCAAAATCGACCTTAATATCACAATACCTTTAATCATAAAACGATTTTTTGAAATTTTTCAATGATTCTTAATAATTTATCATTCTCTTTATTTTTTAATTCTTTCAGTTTTCTTGAATTTAAAAAAAAAAAAAGCCTCTTGTGATATTATCCGCACCATCCCTACTTAAAATGCAATCCGCACCGATCCTTCCCTCTTGTGATATATATATATATATATATATATATATATATATATATATATATATATATATATATATATATATATATATATATATATATATATATATATATATATATATATATATATATATATATATATATATATATATATATATATATATATTGATAGCTTTTCATTCTCTTTCCAAAAGCTTGCGACGAGTAAAAGTATGTCCGAAATGGAGTTAATATGAATGAGATATCGTTTACCGTTGTGAGCACTTGGAACACAAAATCTAGAAATAGAAACACATCTCACATCGCCCAAAATAGGAAGTGTGGAGTGGTTTATATAGAAGTCTTGATATTTAATATCAAATTCTTTTGGTTGGTTTTACTCCAACACTTACGTGCGCGCGCAAAAAGAGGTTGCAGATTTCAGGATTTTGCCTAGCTCCAAGTTTCTTTTTCCAGAAATTTCTATAAATATATTTTAAGAATAAATTTAAAACTTGTTGACAAAGTTTAGAGAATATTGTTGTGTAAATAATATATATGCAAATCGTGTTTATTGTTTAACATATTTGCATACCGGTTTATTTTTGGCAGATACACGACCCCTCATTCAGTTTTAGACACAAACATACAGAACTCGTATAGACGTTTTCAAGCAACACTTTTGATCAGAAACACTTAGTTTTTTGTGATCTTTTAGGCAAGTTGCCAGGTCTGGTTTTACAACAACTTTGGACGTTGTACCATGAGAAACAGAAGACAAATTTGTTTTAAAAGAATCGTGTTAAACACGAGCCTCATGCCACGACCTTTACTGTTTTATTTATTTATCGTTCATAGTGTCTGTCTTCTGCTTAATTCGCACACGTTCATAGACACGAAGTACTTGCGGATATGTTACACAAAGATTCAAAAATACAAAATAAATCATAGTTCTTATATTAATATATGTAAATATAAATAAAATAATATAAATATCCAACAAAAACATTAAAATCAAAACTCAATATCACCCCGTAAAATTAGTGAAGGTGATCTCACATCTAAACAACAGTGCAACATAAAAACCTACGAAAAACAGCATACACTGCGGTCCACGACGCAGTCTTGACTCTCCTTAGCACCACCGCACACTGTCGCTTTCTCCATCGTCGTGCCACCACCTTTTTCTTGGCTCGCTTCAAACACTTTATTGTTCTCTTTAAAACCGTCTCTTTTTTAGAGAAAGTGTAACTCCTTAGGAACATTTGTCTACATGAGACGCTATCCACAACTCGCGGTTTTAGATAGAAGTCGCGTTGTGGACATTTGTTTACGTAATGGTACCTGGCTCTTATTGGAATTCTTGCATCATCGGCACAGTTTGATATGGGATTATAACTCATGTTCTAATTTTTTTGGTTTGTTTGTTAGGAAGAGCGTGTACTGTGAGTATATAAAGAAGAGCTACATTAATGTAAATGATGAAGAGTAGAGCATGATGTTAATGACTAATAATGGAGCAATAAATCATCTTTAACGACATAAAATTGGTTGTTGTGGTTGTGCAATTTGACTTACTGAATATGTAAATATCAAATATATGTGTTATGAATTATAAAAAGCAAAGATTTTATTTGATTTACAACCTGGATTAAAAATATTACCCGGATTTTATTTATTTAATTATTTATTTTTAATATATCCGGATGTGTATGAGCATTTTACTTTTAGTTATGCTTGATGACGATGTGACTATATATACTTTTCTTGTTCAATAAGTATTTTAATTTTTGTAATTCTTAACTTCAAAAACACTTATTCGGAAAAATATGAAAGAAATATGAAAGTGATAATGATGCAATCATACCTCGTAAATAAGATATATCGGAATTAAAATATTTTAATTAAAAGATGAGTATTAAATTTATTTGCCCTTTAATTTCTTTTAAAACGACATTTATTGCATACAGTATTTTTTAGTTGGATACTAATAAAGATGTAAATAGATCGAATATGGATTGAGTGAGGGTATATCAACATTCATTATTTATTTTATTTCCACTGTTCATATTCATATTGATATTCATTTGAATTTGAAGTGAGGGTACATCTACATTCATATTTATTTTATTTTCATTGTTCATATTCATGTTGATATTCATTTGAATTTGAAGTTGTTTCATTCATCCTAGAGGTGTCCATGGTATTAGAATCGTACCGAACCAGAACCGAGAACCAAAAATATAAAAAAAGTGGAACCAAGAATCGTTCCAAGTTCTTCGGTTCGGTTTTGGTACAGTACTCGGTTCAAATAAAGGAATTTTCAGTAATTCCCACAAGTACCTAGGTGTTTAAATAATTTATTTTTCTCATCGTCGATCATTTATAAAGGACATGCTAATAATGTTATAACAATACAAACACACACAAAAATGTCTCCAACAATGCAAACCATTCCAAATTTTCAATAGTTCCAATTGTTCAAAACAACATAAACATAAACACAAAATGTCAAAAATTCAATAAATATAAGTTTATAATTGTTCAAAAGTATCAAGAACACGCATTTGTGTATCAAACCTCTAAAAACGCTTAATGTTGCATCATTTGTTTCCCTTTATAGCTTCATACCATCTGAATTATATACGTCACTTGATTTTTCTATTACTATACATGTACTTCAACAAGAAAAGCTATCGACAACATGAGTAGCAATTACGTTAAATATGATTAAACAAGCATACTATAGGTAGTATAAAATTTACGATAATGATTCCTAGGTAAACTTATTTTCATGTTGATGAATGATGATGATGATCTTTGAACGGATGAAAAGTTAGTGTTTTAATTTCATTATGTGTTTTTAAGTTTTAAAATTTTATGTTATAACTAAACAACGAGTTTTTTTTTTTTTTTTTTTTTTTTTTTTTTAGGTTGTACACATTAAACAATGTCCCAAATAAACCCTATAAAATTTCATATTTTCAAAGTAGTTTGTTCTTTCGGAAAAGTACCGAAACCGGACGGTCCCGACCTGAACCGTCCCGAGAACCGAAAATTTAGAATTTTAGGAATCAAGAACCGGACCATGGTTCTGATATATGGTTTGGTTCTGGTACGGTACTGGTACGATTTCTCGATTCTTTTGGTTCCTCAGTTTTTTGGACACCCCTAATTCATTCATGTCAATATTCACTTAGGGTCGTCCAATGGATTTTGGAAGCCCTTTGCAATAACAATAAGTAAGCCTCCATGTTTGACGAATTATAATTTAAAAAACAAAGAATGGTTGATTTTTTTCATTTTTAAACATGCAATCGTCACTTGATATTTTCTAAATCTTGTATTTTGGTTGTGATCACATAATATTGTTTCGTAATAAACTTAACCAAAGACAAATTCATGCATATGTAACTTGATAATATATGAAAAAGAGACGTCATAGAATTAAAGGCTTTGTGCAGCCACCCCACTTGCGTAAGGTGTTCACCGGCAATGTTAATATTCATTGGATAAGTCGTTAATGGATATCCAACATATTAGAAAATTTTCTTGAAAAGTAATCCTATTCTTAATACATATTTTGTAATCATCGTCGGCATCAATAAATGATTTGTTTAACACAAAATCGCTAATTGTAACAATCTCTAGTCTTAACAAATATACGTAATATATAGTTTATATTTAACAAATATACGTAATATGTAGTTTATAATATATAAAAGCGTAAGTCTAATATAATAAATGAAAAGTATTCATCTCATATCTCTTATATAATCAGAGAACTCACGTTTGGTCAAATTGAGGGATTCGATTAACCAATGAGAGATCCGAACACTCTCATCGGTCAATCGATTTTTTAAGTGAGAAAACGTTGGGGCAGTGTTGGGGCTTTTTAAAAGACTCCCAAAACATAGACGTGTCGAAAACGCGAAGAAAAAAACCTTTGAGGAACCAAATATGTTTTTTGAAACTTTGGTGTCGTGAAAGTATTGGGCATATCAGATACGCATTTCCAAATATGAGAGGCACGTTCTAGAATGTTTTAAAAATGATGTATATCTTCACCGATATCTTTTTTATATTTGAATTACGTTAACTATTGGGACACAGGTACGAAACCCTAATTTTGAGCCTATATATACTCGCCCAATGTGGGTGCTCATTTTTCATTAGTCTTCTAACCTTTGTGCATTTGTTTTCTTATCGTAGGAAAACCCATACTGATCGCCGCGCTTTCAGATATCGATGACACGAATGGTAAGTGCAACATTAAGGTAAAAGTCGTTTCTATATGGAACCAGTATTACAGCGTTACAAAGAAATCTAAAGTTGTTGGTATTGTTATGATTCTGATGGACGAACAGGCATAATTATTTTTTTATAACCAAATACTTTGTTTGAAATCATATACATGCTGTAAATATTTATCTTGATAATATGTTTTACATAAGATCCATGCAACCATTGGTAATTTAGTGGTTTCTGATTTCCAAAACCTCATTCACCAAGATGATTATCACTTTATATCAAACTTTAGTGTTAAAAATAATACATACATGCTTAAACTAACTTCTCATGCATACGAAATTCACTTTCTCAAAAAAAATGTTCGACGATGTTCTGATTTTGCTGATATAAAGAGTCTTTCAACTTTTTATCTTTTGATAAGTTTTTTCTTTCTTTCTTTTTTTAACTGTGTTTTGGTTTGCGTATCAATTAGAATTCTATGTGTTTCTGATATAGTATTTAATATGATTTATCTTTCTCATATATTATTGGTCAATTAGTCTAGAACGAGAATATCACGATTATTGATTCAGATGATAAGCCTAAACATTTTTTAGAGTTCAAGCTACAAGATCTTAGGTGATTTACAATATTCATCATTTTTTTTAAATATTGATAATGTTATTAATTTTATATGAATTTGTTTAACGGTACAAGAATCACATGCATACTTTGAAATGACCTACGTTTTGTCAATAATGTTATATCTTTTTGTTCAGTGGTGTAAGAGTCCCATGCACACTTTGAAATGACCTGACTGTTAAACTTGTGACTTTTCAAGGCGAATGCCACATCAAAAGATCTTATAATCATGCTTATCGTTATGGCCAAAAAAAACATGTAGAACTGTAAGTAATTCAATTTTTAATGTTTGTTCATAGAGATATAAGCAAGAGAACTAAAATTTTGAATTACATGCAGGTGCGTCACAAGTTTCAAATTGTTTTGCTGGTACGAGAATGGTTATAAATGATGAATCAAACCCACATATTAAAGAATTTAAGAAGAAGTAATCTTATGTATAAATATAATTATTTTTATGATTTTATAAGTTTGAGAAAACAATTGTGTTAAAAGTTTTTGTTTTAAAAACAGATTGCTAAGTTCTGATATTACTATATTTGGGATACAAATGTAGTTTATCTACAGACTCAGTTGTAAGACAACCAGTAAAGTTCTATTTACAGTTTCTATTTAAAGGTATTGAAGAAGTTTATTATATTCAACAAGTAATCACAAATTTTTTTAATTTTTATTATAATGTTGTATGATAAGTTTTTCAGAGAATAACCTTTTTTTACTCAGCCAAGTGGATGTGTTGTTGTTGGAAACATTTTGAAGATTGTAACTTACCAAGGATGGTATTACATGATGTGTACTATTTGTAAAAGTATTGTCAAAATATTTTCTAATACAGAAAATGAAAGGAATTATTGTGAGGGTTGTGCCACGCAGACCAGACTTTTTCCAAGGTATGAAAAACACAATTAAATGTAACATTAAATGGAATTTATGTTAATAAAAGAAAAACAATGTAAAACGTTTGTTTATATAGGATCAAGTTCAAATAAGTGTTCAAGATGACACCAGTTCGACTACTTTAAGTTTGTTTTAACAAGATGTTTGCAAACTTACTGGAAAATCACAAGCATATCTCATGTCAAAAATTGACAAGGTTATATAATTGTCCAAAGTATAATTATAAATGGATTTATTTTTAAAAACAATAAATAACGTTTAGCATGCTTATGTTTAAATACAGGATTTGCCCATGGATACATATCCAGAAGATTTGGATTTCATGGTTGGGAAAGAATGTGCGTTCAAGATATAAGTTTCTAATTACAACTTGAATAATAATTATCATGTATTCAATATTAACAAATTAACTGGAGATGAATCAATAATAAATGAGCTCGCATCAAAACAACAAGAAGAAGAGGTATTTATATATGTTTTGAATTTTGTTATAATTTTCTATTTAAAACATTAGTTTTATTTTCAGAATATGTCTTTATTCCGGCTCAGGACGAAGTTGAAGCTGTAGGATCAGTCGAGGAAGAGGAGGTTGAAACTCCAGTATCGGTTGACGAATAGGAGGTTGAACCTCCATCATCAACTGGGAGTAAGCGTAAGACCAAAGAACCTACAAAGAGAGGTGGGAAAAAACTACAAAAACCGAACAAGATGATAGTTAGTTTTTGAGTTTTAAACAATTATATTATGGATTTGTTTATTTGTATTTTGGTTTGCATAATAGAATTACATCTGTTTCTAATATGATAATTTGTTCTAAATATTATGAATTTGTTTGTTTTTTTTTTTTTTTTTTGGTTTGCATATCAGAATTACATGTGTTTCTTATGATATAATTTGTTTCTTATATGGTTTCGAATTACACTGTGGTTTCTAATTCACATCTTGTTGTGCATATATTAAAAACCATGATGGTATATTTTTATTATTAAAAAGAAAGTACAAAATATAGTTTTATAATGTATATTTGAAATCAGTTTTTTGTTTCTTATACAATTATTTGTTTCCATTGTAGTTTCAAAGTTATGTACAAATGGGTTCTGATTGATAATCATAACGACTAATGATTACAGACCATCAACATGTTCATAAACATTAAAAACATCATAATTGCCAAAAGAAAAGGAACATTTACATACTACTACTACCAACCCTAACCACAATCAACAAATCAACAAATCAAAGAGATAAAACCTCCACTACCAAGCTTCAATTATAGAGATCCATGAGAGTGATATGGCCCTACTTCTCAAACATCCTATCCTTAACTTCAATCAACACCGAAGTCAACATAGCCAACCTCTTTGTCTTCCTCTCCTGAGTCTCCTTCATGCACTCCAAGTTGTCAGCCACAACCTCCTCTACATTCATAGCTTCATGTTCCACCATCAAATTAGCACGCTTGGCGATCTTCCTGCAAAGAGCGTCACAGCGCTCGCCAAGCCAGATGATCAACCCCTCATCTTCTGTCATCTCCTGACAGGATAAAAACTTCATGAATTTGTGGTGATTGGTAGAACTGCTAGCTTCCTTGACCTCCTCGAAAATAGGAAATGTAGCCATTAAATTGAATGGTAGGTGAGAAATATGATTGTTAATAAAGATGAATGAGAATGAATATATCTCTAAGACTTAAGTGGTATAAATAAATAAAACAAAAGAGAAATTGATAAGCAGGAATCATTACAAATAGTAACTGAAATTTAATTTAACGTTATTTATCGTATTTGTGACGTTTTAATACTTTAAAAAACTTTATTATTTTGTCTAATTGTTTTGTGTTGCTAACCAAATAATTTTATTAATCAAATACAACATCATGGAAAAAAAATAACATGAATACAAAAAACCATCATGGTATTGTACATTATCATATACAAAATATCCTAATTTTTTAATATATTTGGCGTTGTGATATTCCTCAACTGGTAAAATATTGCTATCATGAATGTTTTTGATAATTATGTTGATTATTAAGTTTATGATTCTAAATATTCAAATAAAAAAAGTACTAATTTAAAAAATGAAATCAAAATCGTGTTTTCAAATATAAGTTGCACGACTTTAAAGGTTTTAAAAACAATAAATATATTCGTCGAGATTATTTTATGTTTAAATTACGTTTTTCATATGCTTTAAGCTTTTTCACATATATGGCTTAATAAAACATAGATGTGATAGGAGAATGTATCAAAAAAACACTTTTATTTAAAAAAATTGTTTTTTTATATTTTCATTTTGTAGAAATATTAATGGTCGTGATTTTTGACATTTTGACATTTTGACATTTCATACTCTATAGATACATATGCTATTAACTTTTTTACATTCCCTCATTTATTAGATATCTCTAAACTTTATTCAAATACATAACAATGTTAGAAACTATTATCATTATCAACAATGACGATGAATTTGATTTTGATTCGGCGAGTGGCGCTTACAACAATTATAAGTGTGGTTCTACTTTGAACGACTGATGATTATTATGAAGAAATGGTTGAAATAAATGAAGTGGAGGTATGATAATTTAAAAAATAAATTATTCGTTATTATTTATATTATTTTTTTACAATGTATTAAGATATTCTTTATAATGTTTGTTCAAAAAGTTAAAACTCTTTTGGCTCGTAAAAGAACCTTCAAATCTCTTATTGAAGTTCTTAAGATATATCATAAAGCTGTAATAAGATTTGCGTTTAATCAGACCATCCATAATATGAGAGAACAAGTTTGGGATGAACTTGATGATCTTGAAAAGAAAAAGAAGAAGATGATGATGAAGAAAAGATGGTGGTAGCGTTGATGAATAATTGGTTTCTGATTTAAAATCATAATGGTTTTATGATGGACAATGGGTTGTTTATGTATTATATATCTAACGTGTTAATGTAATAAATAAGTTTGTTTCTTTAATTCCAATGTCTTGTGATAAATTTTTATTTAATTGTATAAAACATCTAAAAGCAACAATAACATAAATACAAGTACTTGTTATCGTGTCAAAGTTAAACAAACTTTCGACGACAGATATTCTTCATGTTTAACTGATCAATAAACATAGGAATAACAAAACATACAATAAATTGGCTTGAAATTTCATTAAGAGTTCAGGGTTACAACATCCTAACTAAAAACCCAAGCCTACATGAGCACAGTCGCATACATACATATAAATTGGTGGACAAGCCAATTTCACAAAGAGTTTAGGTTGCAACATCTTAACTAAAACCCATGCCTACATGAGTCTAGTAAATACAAAATAATAAATTGACAAGCATTAATTTCATTACAAAATCGGGGTAAACCACCCTATTACAAAACCTAGGACTCTACATGCTTGGTGCATTCAACAAAAAATCATGATACATCACGGATTACGAACAACCGGCTACAAGTCCTATAGTAGCTAATACGATCTGAGAAACACCAGACTCAGAACCTACTAAAAAGGGTGCCTTAAAGGGGGAACCTGGTCCATGGACAAATCCAAGAGCTCTAGAGGAATTCCAGACCCTCCCATAACGAGACCCTTTTAGACATAACAGCCGCCCACCGTAAACATGTATCTCATCAATCGAGAAGATGGGTGGAACCCGAAAAGAGAAACAAGGAATGAGAAAGCAAGGAGTAAGTGGTATACCGCTCCTAGGATAGGATTGCCCAGGCACGGGGTCGATCCCTTACGAACGAGTAAAGAACAGACTCCGTCACCTGGAATCCGCATAGCCTGCGCCAACGATAACCAACAGCCCTTCTTTCACCGTTGTGATAGCAGGACAGGCTATGGCACATAACCAGTGAAATTGCTTCACTTGGCAAAAACCCCCAGTGCGAGATCCACACCTACCATGAAAGGCCACAACTATCACCCTGTCGATACGACGGGCACTACCATTACTCTAATATACGTTGTAACATTTAAGTTTCTCATCAGGACGACCAAATCACCCTGATAGGACTTAAGGTATGATAGAAATTCCGATGCAAGACCCTCCCCGCCTTCCATCCTAATAATCACTTGCAAAACTCCAACGGGGTCAACATACTCCCATGAAATAGCAATGTTAGACAAGGATGGAAAAGGAGAAAATGTCCCCATATCTAACCCCCGTACATGGGTAACGGATCCTAGACTACAAGCGTCTTCGCCATCAAAACAACTACTCTTCATCTCACACCACGAAAACCGAAACAAGACAAAATTCCCTTCGTAAATAATACAACGAAAAGCCTGCGAAAAAACCTTCTTGGAAGAGGTTTTTAATGTTTGGGAATGATTTGAAAACTGGAGGAAAAGGCTCTAAGTATTCCAAGTTGTGACCCCCCAAACTTTCTAGCCTTATTTATAGGAAAAGAAAATAAACCAGCGAGTTGCACTTGGCAAGTGTTCACTGGGGCAATATACATTTAATGAAGTGCGTGAAAAACACCCTCTAAGGCGCGAGTACAGCTGACGTTAACACACACGTCAGGCACAGTCGAAGGGACACGTTATACACACCGCTCAACAAATGTCAAGGTGACACCGTCTACAGTCTCCAAGGCAATAAAGACGTGTCAAATTCCAAAGAAAGCGAATAAATCCGAAGCAGGATATTCCTACACCTCCCCATGAAAACATTAAGTACACACATTTTCCAATCCAACTTACAACCCTGATTGAGGCAAAAATCTTGCATCTAGCCATCATCAAAAGACATAACCAAGGCCCAATCAACACTTGATAAAGGCCTGACTAAAATCCCAGGCCACGTAGAGCCTGGAAAGACCTCTCAGGACTGACTGACTAAGGAAAAAGCCTCTGCTCCCCAATTGTCACTAGCGGTTAAGATGTACCATCTGACATCGCACAGTGGGGACGCACGACAAGCACCATTACAAGCTAAAGGACAAATGACTTATGTCCTCCTTATCTGCTCTCGGATGATCGACACTTGGCACTCTGGCTCCCGTCGATCACTCCCGAAGGGTTTATCTCTAAACCCTACAAGCCTCTCTATAAAAGAAGAGCAACACACAACATCACACAAGTTTTTCACACACTTGGACAAATACTGCCTCACAACAGTGAAGTATGGTTCTTGTTTAAGTGTTACTCGGGCTTCTTGATCTATATCAATCTTATCGGGTTCTTACCGTTTTACACGAAAAACCAAACAACAAAACCATTCACATCCATCTCTAACCGATTTACGTACGCATACGTAAATAGTAATTAATCATGATACCATTTATAGTTCATAAGTTGTAGTACTTTGTATCTTTGATCCAAGATACACCAAGTTGTGAAAATCCTGTCATGGTCTTTTTCTTTAACTATACAACTGGCATCATCATTTTATCATTTTATGTTGAAGGATCCCCAAAACCAACATCCATGGTTTTAGTCAAGTACCCAAGTACTTAACTTTCAACATCCCAATATATATCGCAAACACAAATTCTTGAGCCATATTTTAGTAAACTCACATCAGTAATTACACACACCGGCCATTAGACAACATGCATGTCGACCTAATCCATGTGAACTATCAAAATCCATGATATGAATTACTCAGAGTGTCATGATATTAAATGACTAATACGTATGCATCAAAACACCTTGATCAAGAAATAGAAATAACTTTAACAATAAACAAGAAACTTTGGACATACGCTACAGCCTATATATTGTTAATGTTATCAAAATAATTAAATAATCACTTTTAATAAAATAGTTACTGCAAGTTAACAAACAGCCAAATTTTGGCTTTACCGCTAGAAAACTTGCAATTTCGTCATTCAAATATAAGAAATAACATAATTTATGCATATGAAATATTTGCTTGGAACTACATATAAACTCGTATTTGAATGTTTAATGCTTGATATCAATTATATCGCCATTTGTATATTATATGCATCAAAGCATAATCATATAAGTGAGATTAGGTCACTCCCATCATCAAGTATACCATAATCAACAAAAAAATATACATGAAGCATATCACTTCATTGTTTTATTATAAGCAATAATAATCAATCCTCAAAACTTCCTTCACACCACGAATATGCATCGCATATGAACTAAATTTTGAATGTGTTTGGTTTGAGTTTTGTTTTGAATGTTCTTGATTAGCTTAAAAGAAAAAGAAAAAAAATGCGACGTTTTTTTTTACTACTGAAGATGTAGATGAGTACCAGATTTAAGGTGGAATATGTATTGATATTACCGTGTTCTTCATGTTCATATATAGTCATTGTTGAAAAAAAGGTATATAAATTCAAGTAAAAATCAAGAGAAAGAAAATAGGGTTATTTTAATCATTTAATAATTGCCAATAACAAGCCTATGTGTAAAAAGGTAAATTATGTGCAAATGTTTTTATGACGTGGATTCTCCTCCGGTAATGTTTCTACTTATAAAAGTTACAAGAAGTTACAATGGTGGCAATGATATTAAAATGGGTACGTTTCTAATAAGGTTAATTGCTTGAAGTAGCGACGAAGAATATTACATACGAGGATAATTCTTAACTTTATTCATAGCGTATAACGTTTTTTTTAATTTGATATATATAAAATATAATATAAATATTTAAATATTTTCATATTTTGTGCCGTCTTATATCACATCTTAAAAAGCAAAAGGCTTACTGACCGCCAAGGCGTGAGGCAGTGGTATCGTCGCGTTAAATCGCTTCTCGGCTATTTATAACCTTGGTTTTGATAAAATGAATGATGATGTAGAGCTCATGTAGCAATGCAAGTTCAATCACCATCAAAAACCACAAGACGTTTATGTGACACCAATGACCGAAAGTGGTTAAAATTACCGAACACCCTGTAAAAAGCAACTGTGCCGTACTCTACTAGTGATTCCTATCCCAAACAACCTCTTAATAACTTTGCACAAACAGTAAACTCACCCAACAAAAAGTAGTAAAACTAGGCCTGGTAATAATAAAAACCATTTCTGCTGACTTTCATCACCATGGACATCAATGACGACGACATGATGCTCCTCCTGACAAAGCAAGGCCGTGAACTCACCACTGCCATCTCCAACCTCGATTTCACATTTATCTCCAAATGCAAGAAACCATATCCGCCTCCATCTCTTCAACCACCAATCCGTCATCATCATCACAAAAACCGTTACTCATTTTAACCAAAAAGTGAACACAGAAGGCCAAAAGTTACTAAGGACAAGGTTGAAACCATTATCCTAAAACAAGTTACAGTATATATCACTCATTCATCCAAAACCACACACAGCAATGACAAAAGTTGTATGTTAATTCCGATTTTGACCACAATGATATGCAAAATGTGGACTAAAAGTTGTACGTTAATTCCAATTTGACCACATGCCAACATTCATTAACAAAAGGATCCCACGAGGCATGACGTCTAGCTAGTACGTAGTAGTAAGTAGTAACATCAACATAAAGATTAATTTCAGCGCCTTTCATCTATAATGTTGCGCTCATCCCATATTGGACAACTGCAAGTTGCTTTCTTGTTAATCCACTCAGCTCCACACGTGTAGCAAAACTGATATCCACATCTGCAATGGCATTCCAAGTTACAACCACAGTTTACAAGTAGCAACTAGAAAGTGCTATTTTTTATATACTTCCAGCAATCAAATCAGCATTGTCATCTTAATGGATCTATGTAGAACTTTTGCATATTAAAGGTTCCAATATCGTATGTATAACTTTTAGTCTAATGCTTTTGCTCGTATCACAAAAGTGGGGCTTTTAGATCATTTCAGGTACTGGTGGTATTGGACAAGAAAATTTTCAGTTACCAAATTGAAGTGTTTATGTTTATTACTCGTACTTTCTTAGACTACCCAACCTATAAATATTACATTTAAAGAAATTCCAGTGTTTTACTTTATATACTAGTTTCCAATGTATACCCTCAAGTATGAATTACATATATTACATAATGATACTTAACAGCATCATCAAATATTAATAGAACAAAAGAAGGTCGTTTAGTGCATGTCTCGAAATTAAGGTGTAATGATAGAAACAATAATTATTAACTTAACTCATCCATATATGTCATACTGTTACCAAATCAAATATAATTATGCGAAAAATAAGAAGCGAAAAACAGGTCGCATAATTCAGCTCAAACATACAGAGATAACAAAAGCAATTAAGGAGCTATTAATCCATGAGTATATAGCCACATTTGATGCTTATAAACCAAGGAAAACTAATATAATTTACATTTCTTTTATCGCATATGAGGGTCACAGGTTTGTTAATCGACTTATTTGAAACTCAAAAGGTATATGTTCAGCTTTAAAAGAGTACAAGATGGTCGAAACTCAAAAGGTAACTGGACAATGCAGGTTTAGGTCAAAACAATCAGTCTTAGTGTTGGTCTACACAAATAAAATCTGGTTGGGCCGACCCACTTCATCATATTTCACTTTTTAAACAAAAAATGTGTTAAAATATGATTACAGAAACCTATATTACAATAACAATCTACAGTTTAGTAATAAAGCGATGTCAAAGGTTTTATTCATTTGAGTAAAACTTAGGATGACTCGCATCCTTTTTGGTAGATCTTTTAACTTAACCCATTTGTCCGATTTATAAAAACTCAGATAAACACACATATAGGTAAATGGGTAGGAATTGCCACGTCTTGTAATTCCAGAAAACAAGTAAGATGGAGATAGATAATACAAATACCTGCAATAAATATGATAGCACCCTGCTGCAAGTTCAACCAGATTCTTGCACTTGATACACTGGCGCCAACTATTTTGTGTTGCAAGAGACTTAAGTTTAGCCGTTAGCAGATCGATTTGGGTAATACATCTTGTAGTCAGAGCAGGTAAAGTTAGCATGCCATGGTACGTTGCAATTGACACAAAAAGGCGACGACATTTAACACATTTTCTCATTCCAGTTCCTTGTGCAGCAGCAGATGAACTAGCAGTAAATTCTTGAACTTCGCTTTTTGACATTAAAGTTGAGCAATTAGAAAACGGGCAATAAACTTTTTCTGTTGTAGGAATAGAAGCTTCTCTTATCCGTAAGCTCATAATATCATATAATTCCGGATTCAGAAACTTCTTGCAGCTCTCAAGTTCCAGGTGAGACTTGCATCCTTCATGTGGACATTCAGGCAGCTGCCCTTGAAGCAACTTTGCTTCCACGTGCTTTCTCATACACGAAAAGCAATATTTGTGTAGACAGTTGTTAACAGAAAACATTTGACCATTGTGAATAGAATCAAAACAAATTGTACATTGCTCGAGTAATGTCTCGCCAGAAGTGTTTTCTGCAAATTGGGTGACCTGAGAAGTGATTGCATCTCTTGCCAGTTTATAAGCAAACTTGATATCATTTTGCCTCACAAGGTATGCACCACAATAAGCAAACTTTCTTTGAATAAGGTTCAATTGGTCAACCAATGTCACAGTCGTGTTGTTTGTTGGTCGCCCTTTACCAGTGAGCTGCATTGCCAAAAATAGCATCAATGTATATGTCAAATAAGTCAGTACATACATATGATTGGTACTATAGACTATCATAACAGATGTATGACATGTTACAATCATCAATAGGGTGAGCAGGACATTATAATGTAATGAACAGGACAAAACCTACAAAATGAAGAACAGGAAAGACAATATATGTTGCAGACTGGGAGAAACGAAGTGGCATTACATCGATTATCTTAAAGAGTTCTTATAGTATTATTGTCACCTGAAATTTCTACATGTGGTACCAAACTCGCATAGCGGCTATTTGTAACAAACAAGAGCAACAATTTCAAACCAATAATAATCGGCGCCAAGAATCAACTTAATCAGGTAACATGTCCACACACTCAAATTACGCAATTTACCATTCCATAAATGATGTATCAACACTCATAAACCTCGCATAATGTTTGGTTTGTCATGTAGTTAAAAGCCAGAGTCAAAAGATAGCATCAATCCTGAACGTTTTGATATTTGTACCTAAATTTTACTTTCCTATCACCAAACAATTAATTAAGGTGGTGTCTGGGATTGCATGTTAGGGGGTGTTTCCTAAGCTTATTTATGGGCTTATGAGCTTATTTGTTTACGGCTTCTTTCACAAACTCAAATGTTTCGGCATATTTTGAAAATTGTGAGCTTATATAAGTTTGTTATGACATAATAAACTTATATAATACCCTTAGGTCCTAAAATAAGCTTGAACAAACATCCCCTTACTTCAAAATTGCTTATTCCCTCACAAAATAAGCCAATAAGCACTAATCAATCAAAACCTTAATTCTTTTCAATAATGCTCTACACAACACAACAACAACAACAACAACAACAACAACAACAAACCCAATCCCGCCAAGGCAGGGTATGGGGGAGGTAAAATGTAGACAGATCCTACCCCTACACCAGGGTAAACCCGTGTGTAGAGAGACTGCTTCCAACGAGACCTCCGGCAAGTGCATGTGTGCGGGAGTGAAATGAAAGAAAAGAGCAAACGACAAAACAAAAAGCTAAACGCAAAGCAAGCCCAACAAGCAAACAGAGCATACAGGGAAAAGAAACCACGCACAAGCACACGCAAAAGCCATACAAAAAAAAAAGAAAAAAAAAAAGCCACACACGAGCCAAGGCACCCAAAAAAGCAGACCAACTAAAGGGGGGAAACACAGAGCATAGCAAAGCAACACACGGGGCCTAAAGCTAAGGCAAAAACACGCAGCACGAAAAGCCGAACGCAGGGGGCACAACAAAACAGGCAAACCTAAGGTAGCAGCAACAAAGTATATGACACCAAAACAATAAAAGACTTACATATCATCCAATAATTAAGAACCCTCAAGTTCCCTAAGAACTCAATAACACAATAATATAAGAAAGTTCCCTAAGAACTCTACAATCATCCAATAATTAAGCACCCTCAAGTTCCCTAAGAACTCAATAACACAATAATATAAGAAACAATAGTATATGACACCAAAACAATAAAAGACTTACATATCCATAAACGGCATTAGTATCACAAAACACACGAACACGTCTCAACCCCAAACTAACCGCAACACTCAACCCTTCAATCACACCTTTAAGTTCCAAAATATCTTCACCATTAACCGTAACCCCTTTCTTAACCTCAAAAACGCAAGAATCACGCGTATCACATATCGCTACACCAATCCCTCCAACTCTGACCCTCCCAATCCCCCCAACACTCTCCTCACTCACAATTCCCTTACAATAAACCCGAAAAACCTCCTCACTCATTTCCACCCCCTTCCCATACGGCTTCTCAAACCAATCACCCGTTTCGCGCCACTCGTGCTCATTCACATCCATAACCTCCCTAGCAAAAGCCTGATCATGCAACAACATGTTCACATTCTCACGCATTTTCCTCATTTCGTTTTTCACAAGCTCACTGTCGTTATAGTCACGGTTAAAGCTATCTATTTCGGCTGCGAGTAAATGAGCGATACCTGACGGTTGTGAGTCGGTTAATTCTGTTGTTATGGTTTGTGAGGGTTTGGTGGTTGAAGAAGAGGTTAAAGAGATGGAGGCGGTTATGGCTTCTTGCATTTGGAGATGGAATGCGAAATCGAGGTCGGTGTCTGCGGTTATGGCCGTGGTGAGTTCGCGGCGTTGCTCGGAAAGGAGAAGTAATGTGTCGTCGTCGATGATGTCCATGGTGATGACACGTCAGCGGAAATGAAACGGTGTGATGCTAATTGGTTTTTTTTTTCTTTTTTACTTTGTTGAGAACTTGAGACTATACAGAACTAGATAGATCCGTGGATTCACGGGTTTTTTAAAGAAATAATTCATTAAGAAGTTGAGTGTGTGATTAAATAAATAAAAAACAAAGAAATTAAATAAGGTCCATAATTATTTAAAGGGAACAATTAGTAATGCTTGATGATCGATAAACAATTTGGTTTATAATATTAAGAAAATAAGCGTGCGTATCGCCTTCTCCAACCCAGATAATCTTGGAAGAAAGTAATGTGGTCAACGTCAAACACTCGGTCCATGTTAATTCCGTGAACACCTAAATATGGAGAAAAAAATCAAACTAAAAAAAGAAAGTTGTTGATAATAATAGTATATGTAAAGTTAAAAAAAATAGTATAAAAAAGCAAAAGTCAAACTAAAAATGTTGTGAAAACATTCTCATCCAAACACCCCCTAAAAATATCATCAAAAAGAATGGGTACACTACCACTTTGTTATATAACAAAAAAATAAGTACCAACACTTTTTTTTGAACTTAAGTACCAACACTTAAAAGCTTTAAAGAATAGCATGAAATGCTTGAGCAATTATAAGTGAACATGGAGAAAAAATGTTTCAATGGAGTTCTCTACTCTTAGTTGGTTGGTCGATTTAGATGGTGTTCTCTACTCTTAGCACAACATAGTTGGATTTTCTTGAGCACCAAACAACTTTTTGTAAATTGCATATCAACATTCCTCCAATGATACTTGCTCGACCTGGCTGGAGCTCATGTGATGTCAAACTCTTATTCTCTATATTTAACTTCATAAGGATATACCTACATATATATATAGGTAACCACAACATAATAAATTGTGTGACAAACAAAGTTAAATTAAAGAAAGCACCTATTGCAAAGTCCTTTTGGCATCCAAGTAGAATAATGTTACACGCATAAAGCAATTAGAAAGACACATTTATTCATACTAACCACTCATAGCGCCTAATAGTACTTCTTACAATTGTCAGTTACGGTGGGTCGAGCGAATCTGTTAAACATCAGATGTTAAGATAAAGGGGAATTCATAAAAGCTTTGCAATCGCACTACGACCAGTTAAAGTTTGACATTCAAATGTGCACTGTATACTTGTTATAAGAACATAATCACACAAGCTTTTCAAGTACAAAGATCTCGACACTCATACGTTAAACTTATAACTCTGGCATCACCAACATCCAATCATCCATACACCAATCATGGTTTCCTTACACTCACTATAGTTATAGTACACATCCACACACGTGAAAAGTTTCATCACAAGATACCAAGTACACAAATGTAAACGCGTACCACACCAGGTTTTTTAATAGGATGGTTATGTATTTTACACCAATATTCGAGTCGACTTTTTGAACCATTACTTGAATTTTTTGTCGCCAATTGACCATTGTTCTTTGTGGAATTGACCCATATAAATGTTTACATATGCAAGTAATATGGAATTTTTTGGAGAAGCTGTAGTAAAACAACTGGAAATATAATTTGATTAGTAAAACTCAAAAGACCAATAATTCTCTCTAATGGCAGGGTTTGCATGCCATTTTGCATAAGATAGTTTGTTTAGTCATAAAAATACTACACATAATAGTTTAAAAGGTTGATCACAAATTACCATATTTAAAACTCAAAGAATAAATAGCAACTTACAAAAGTGATTGTTAACTATTTGGTATTGACATTGCCCAAATCACTCTCAACCCCAACTCCGTTACGTACTATTGATGACAATTTTATATAAAGTTTTATTAACTTCATTTGAAGAAACACTATAAAAGGTTTATCAGATTAACCGACAGAACCTAATTTCTTATAAGGTTGGGTTTATGGTTAAATAATTTTGAGGTTTATCGGGTTCGGGTTTCTGATACCCAACTTACCCATCTTTGTCTTCATAGTGAAAGAGAAGTAATCTACAAACATACCAGGCATGATCTTGTGAATGTCTCCTCTGATAAAGCTAAATCCACTAATCCTGAAAAGACAAACAACTAAGTAAGAACTATTATATGATGCATAAATGATCAGTATCATTTTCAACAGCTTAATTCTTTTAGAAGGAAAATAGAAAAGTTAAAGCAAGCAATTAAATCCAAGTGAGCAATGTTACAAAAAAGTGCCTTATAATGGAAACAGGCTAATTAATAACTTACCATCATCATTGTCTATGTTATCGACCTCTTAATCTGAATGAAAACGTTTGATGTGTCCAACATCTTCTCCTTAGTTTCATCACGAGTTCTAGTTGTTGCGTCTCCCCATATTATCTCTCATAAACGATTATGTGCATATGATACTATGTGGTGAAAAAAGTTTACAAATTAAACACAAATCTAATGTACCAATTATGAAATCTACCATTTTATAGTTTGAATAATAAAAAAACTAAACAATATAACATTAGCATATCACAAAAAATGTAACAATAAAAAATGTATATGTTGGAGCTACCTTAGACATGCAATATCATTGCTTCAAAGATAGTTTTTAAAAATTTTAACATAAGTTTCTATCTTGAATTTTCACCACAAGATTCTATTTGATTATTGCATTTCTCTAAATTTGATGAACCAATTATATGGTTAACTAACAATAATGACTCCAAAAATGCACATTGAGGGTTGTTTGGGATTGCTTAGATTGATCCAGAAATAACTAATAAGCTGTATTTTGAAACTATCCAAACGCTTATCTAATCATAAGTGTAACATAATGCTCTTAAGCACACACCCACACAAAAATAACAGTATAGGGCTAATAACGGTTCTTAATCATTAAGATTAAAAAAGCCAGCTAACTTAAAATATTGTTATTGTCCAAGGCTTATAAGATAAAGCCTTTAACTTGAAGATGCTAGTTCTAGGTTTTTGGCTTTTTTAAATGAGCTCGAAAGACAAAATAAGGTCCAAAATAAGTAGAAATGAAAATTCGGAGGTAGCAAACGGTTCTTAATCATTAAGATTAAAAAAGCCAGCTAACTTAAAATATTGTTATTGTCCAAGGCTTATAAGATAAAGCCTTTAACTTGAAGATGCTAGTTCTAGGTTTTTGGCTTTTTTAAATGAGCTCGAAAGACAAAATAAGGTCCAAAATAAGTAGAAATGAAAATTCGGAGGTAGCAACACAAATGGACGTGTGGGTTGAGCAAAGGGTCAAAAAGAAGAATCATTGTATCGATAGGTTTAGTTTATTAATAAAACACTCTATTTAAAAATCCATAACCCTCAAAATCGCAAGCATACTTCATTGTCATCACAAGATTCATAATCAACAACTTGAGGCTCCCTTATTAATTAAATTAGGCTAAATCGAAAAGACACTGATTCGAGCTTCCAAAAATGTTTTTAATTTACCTTTGGAGTGAGTTCGCCTTTTTAAGACATCTCGAGGTATATGTAACTCTTTCACTACATTCCTCGTGCGCTGCAACCAACATCATGTAAAAGCCAAGTCATGAAAATGATCATTGGTATGGTTTATTCTTGGAATGATTTCAAGTTTTAACTGTTAATAAAGAAAGTGTGTCATGTACATGAGCAATATAAATGCAGATGTATGTAGTTGCATATACACATTACGCACACAATAGGTACCTAGTGCTGGAGAGCTATGACCCAATGCAGGAGCTGCACTATAAACCATTTTCGGATTAAGGTCTGGTTTTTGCCGCTCACATAACAATACCGTAAAGTGCAAGTAAACATTATATTCGGTCTCATTATTCATTGCTTCTATAACTAATTGAGGTAAATCAAGACCATGGATAATAGTCATTAGAAGATAAAATCTTAAAACAAAAGAATAGATAATCAGAATATACTTCATCTAAGAAATGTCACACGGTTCAATTTTGTATCACTTCACAAGTAAAGATAGTAAAAGGCTCTTAAGTAGTTATTGTCCAAAATACCATATCATAAGGTAGTAGTAAAAAAAATCCACAACTATATATCAAACGAAACAGGCATAGAAAAATGAAAAACCGAGCAATATTGAAGAATGCCATAAATGATAATTAAATGCATTATTTGGACACAATGAGCTTTCAAAAAGTACATTAAATGGTTTATTATGCGTACTGAAAAAGTTTTGTAGTGTATACATATGGGTTAGGAATTGAAGAACGTAGTGGTGTTGTACTGATAACTGCTGTTACTGAACAATCCCTTACTGAACAATCCCTTAATAAGCACCATTAATAATCCCAAACAGCCTCTATAAATATACGAAAACAAAAAAAACAAAGGTTTCTATTTTACCTGTTAGTGCTACTATTCCTTTTCGCATGTCTGACAATATCTTTTCAGCTTCCTACTACACAATACAAAATGTAAGTCAACAAATAACAACTAAAGTATGTAAATATAATAAGAATTGAGACCAAAACCAAATAATTACATGGAATATAAAGCATAAGGTGTCATTCTGAATTTGTGATCAAAGAGCTCATTCCATAATTTTTGAATGCTTGACTGCAAACAAAGAAAGGTATCTTACCAAACTCCTTGAGCATTCTCTTGTGCCTTTCATTAAAATAAAGCTTTTGGTCATGGATGGGATTAACAACCTAAAACATGAAGACACAACATTTACATCTCTAAATGCACATAAGGTAATCATGTGTATTCATTAAACACTTGGTTTCATATTGTCAAGTAATCATAAAATTTATCTCATATGAATTAACGATACAAAAACATATGAAAAAAATCAACACTTTACCTTTATCTCATCCATCAAACCCAATCATCATTCCAAAGAACAGTTACAACCTGAAATGCAAATAAAGTAGATGAATGATTAAAGCTTTAAATGAATACGAAATTCAAAACCAAACCAAATACATGAAAAAAGTAGATAGTGATTACATAAATCATGCACATGAGTGATTTCCTCGAATTGTTTTCTAGGGTTCTAGTAAAACACAATTAAATCTGAATATAATCAATGGAAAATATCTTATAATTGAATTGAAACCAAATAATTTCAAAATCTAAAATAATAATTCGAAACCCTAATAGTATTATTAAATCGGTACTTACCAATTCTTCCATTGCCCGATTTTTGAATCTATAGAATCATTGCTCGATTTTAATTTTGGAACAATGAACTGATTTGAGATGAAACTATTGTTTTTGATTTTTGAATCGTGGTGTGTTTGAGATGAAATGGGTATGGACTCGAGATACAATCAAAAAATTGTAACTTATTTTTGGGATGATTTGTATAACGCGTATGGTCATTAATGTGTTTTAAAAACTGAAATGAAATGAAGCAGTTTTGAATAAGTGTACCCAAAGAAGCTTTGGTGGAAGATTGAAGAAGCGATGTTGTACTTTCCAAAGTCAAGGACCAATAATATTCAAGACACGTCATTGTATTAATTATTTGGCCTGCTTCAAAGAGTTGTGCAAAACTCTTGTTTATTATATTAGATAGATTATGAGAGAAATATATTTGAGAGGAGAATAATGAGAAAAAATCACAATCACAAATATTAGATGCATATATAAAAATAAATGTAACTTCTTATTATTTATTTTTTTTATTTGAAATTTATAACTACAATACTTTTCACTCTTTTTATTTAAATATTTCTACTCATTATCCTATATAACTATTGAGCGGGGCATTAGGCCTCCACACGCCATTTGTCAAAAGCATGTTCACTCAACATTAATTGCCAACTTTCGCAAGTTGGCAAAAATAGTCCCTGAGGTTTAAGTGTCGTTGCAAAGTAAGTCCAAGTTGGCAAAAATAGTCCCTAAGGTTTAAGTGTCGCTGCAAAGCAAGTCCTTTATAGCAATTTGGCAAAAATAGTCCATATCCAAATTCACGGCTACAAAAGCAATCCCGCTGCATCGCGCGGGTTTCCACACTCGTTAAATCCATATTGAACTTTTTCTTTGGAGAACGTATTGTTTCATAGTTAAGTGGGTGTTTGGGAACTGGGATCGAAAGATAAATGATTTTGATCACTAAAAATGTGGCTAGTATGTTTAAACTTATGTATGTTATTTTATCTGTTGCATATTTTATGAAATTACTAGTAATAAACTATTGACATATTGTTTTGGATACAATCAGACATTTTTTTAACGAGGTTTTGGAGGCTATGTATTGTCGCGTGCATATTGTGTCGAAGCTTATGGTGTTTATGTTGATTTGAAAAGCTCACATATGATTATAACATAAATATATACAAAACAAAAAAGTTTAGATTTATCATTCTATCATGTTACTCTGAACAGTCACGTCATTTCATCTTTCACTTTAGCGTCACATCACTAACCTCTCACTCCCTTTCATTTTTTACTTTTAATAATCACCACTCCATCAGCCTTCATTAAAATATTTACTTTTATCCAAATATGCCTCACAAAATACAACACACACACACACACACAAACCAAATAATCAATAATAAAAACATTAAAAGAGGCCCACTTTGCACACTTTCTTACAAGATGAGCTAGGCACCTTTGGGTGTGTTTTTTTCCTCACCTCACACAGCATAACAACACATCTTCGCAAACAAAACTAACAAATCTATGAAGTTTAAAGTTGGTTTCCTAGTAGCATGACTATAAGATCACTATAATGTGTCATAAAACAAGCAATGGTTCCTTGAACCTAATGATGAAGCTATTTTTGTTTCGATTCCTTGCAATAAATGCAGTTCCTTGTGCATCATCCTAACAAACTTAATGTAATCTATACGACCATCCATGATGTATATCTTGTTATTTTGAATGAATGACCAAAACCATGTTTATATAGTAAGCAAAGTGATTTTTGGTGAAAAGTCGCAACCCTTCATAAATGGTTACAATTTTTGATCGAAAGTAACCACTTTTCATTTAAAATTTAGTTTCATTAGCGACAGTTTTTCTGTTACTATTGAGAATAGTCACATCTATTGAACCATTACAACACCCTAGTGATGATTAACATGTCATTACAAGTTTTTACCATTCACCATATCCAAAATCAAGTTATTTATTTATGCAAGTGTGCACTTCATACCTCTCAACTCATATTATAACTTAACCTAAAATATCTTTGATCTTCGGTAATATTAATTACAAAAGAAATGCTTGATAAATAAACATGGTTTTGGTCACCATTTCTGGTGACGTCATCACCATGGACATTGAATTTTGGTGACAGAAACCATGTTTATATTGTAAGTAAAGTGATTTTTGGTGAAAAGTCGCAACCATTTATGTACAAAGAAATCATATAAATAAAGTATTTAATGAAAATTTGTTAAACTTTTTGCAAATTAAAAGTAGACTTGTAATTTGGTACTATAATGGAAGGAATAGTTTTTGGAAATGGTGTGAGACATCATAGGGAGCTAGACGCAGTCGCAACCTAATAAATGTTATTGAGTTACTATCTCAGTACATACTCAATAATACTGGTGTAACTAAAACAATCTTCTCAACTATCAATACTACATTATAAAGCATTTGTAACTTTCTATAAAAGGAAGTCTTAACATTTTAAGACAAAAAATATTACTATAAAAGGAAAAGTAGAAAATTAATGTAAAATCTGAAAATTTAAGTCTCATTTAAGCTATATGTAACCGCCCTCCAATAATGATACATTTTAATGTAAGAAAAACTCGGTAAACTTATAACTACCAATTTAATGCTAAAATTTGAAAAATAAAAATGTTAATCATTTACTCTATTAATAATTTAGACGTTTTATTTTTGAAAGACATATCTCTACTACTTTATAGTATTTGGGACATGCTAAATATAGAAGTTTAAAATAAAAAAACACTTGTTCGCTATAACAATACTCGTAGGGTACCTTTCTATAAATGTTATAGACACAAGTGGATTCTATAATACA
This sequence comes from Chrysanthemum lavandulifolium, assembly GCA_022545495.1. Taxonomy (NCBI): domain Eukaryota; kingdom Viridiplantae; phylum Streptophyta; class Magnoliopsida; order Asterales; family Asteraceae; genus Chrysanthemum; species Chrysanthemum lavandulifolium. The sequence goes on along the minus strand of CM040239.1, from coordinate 159,839,940 downwards.
CTACCAGAAATACTTCGCTCACTAAAACAAATAAAAATAAAAAATAAATAATAAAAACTGCCAAAACACACGCAGAAGCTGAGATAAAAGGGGTCGGGGGCAGGGACGGATCTATATATTACATGTGGGCGGCCCTATGGCATTAATAGAAAAAATTGATGTTTAGTGTAATTTTTATTTAATTTTGGCCTTTTTCGAAAGTGACCCCAAAAATCTTAAATTGCACACTCATCATACTAAAATCCAACATTTAACTCTTTAAAGCGCTTATAAATCTTTCATACAAGTAAAAATACTCGATTTATCATTATGTTTCTAGTTTTTCTTTCGCGTTTGTTCTATCGTAAAAATTTTTTTGCCCACATCTTATATTTACGGGTCAAATCATTTGGTGGGTCATGTGTGTGCCGACGAAAAAAAATTATAGTGTAAATTTTCAAAATTTTCTGACTATTTTTTTAATCTGCCCCCATCAAACCAATTTTTAATGTACTTTTTAATATTCTCATATTTTACCTCCTCGATAAAAACTTTCTAGCTCCTCCCCCAACACACGACACCTGGACACTTACATGCACGAGAAAACCACTCCTCGCCAATACCCACCCGTTTTGGGTAAATAATAAGCAATGCCAAACAACCTCTCAAAAGAAAAAAACAAAAACCCTCTTAAAACCTTTGCACAAACAGTTAACTCACCATTTCCGCTGACGTCATCACCATGGACATCGACGACGACACAATGCTCCTCCTCTCCGAGCAACGCCGCGAACTCACCACCGCCATAGCCACAGACTCCGACCTCGATTTCGCATATCATCTCCAAATACAAGAAGCCATAACCGCCTCACAAACCACCATACCCTCACAAACCGAACCACCGTCAGGTATCGCACACTTACTCGCAGCCGAAATAGATAGCTTTAACCGTGACTATAACGACAGTGAGCTTGTGAAAAACGAAATGAGGAAAATGCGTGAGAATGTGAACATGTTGTTGCATGATCAGGCTTTTGCTAGGGAGGTTATGGATGTGAATGAGCATGAGTGGCGCGAAACGGGTGATTTGTTTGAGAAACCGTTTAAAAAGGGGGTGGAAATGAGTGAGGAGGTTTTTCGGGTTTATTGTAAGGGAATTGTGAGTGAGGAGAGTGTTGGGGGGATTGGGAGGGTCAGAGTTGGAGGGATTGGTGTGGCGATATGTGATACCCGTGATTGTTGCGTTTTTGAGGTGAGGAAATGGGTTACGGTTAATGGTGAAGATATTTTGGAACTTAAAGGTGTGATTGAAGGGTTGAGTGTTGCGGTTAGTTTGGGGTTGAGACGTGTTCGTGTGTTTTGTGATACTAATGCCGTTTATGGATATGTAAGTCTTTTATTTTATTATTTAGGGATTCAATATTTAGATTAGTTAATTCATTATTATAATCTGTTATTGGGTTATTTTAGAGGTTATTATATCAGCACTTGATTGATGAACTTGCTGTTTGGGTAAATTACACACGAGAAAGTAAAAATGAATAGAGAAAGTCAATAACACAAGGTTTAAGTGGTTTGGCCTATCAGTGCTATTGATCTAGTCCATACTAGCAAGTTAAACTTATTAACCACAAATTAGGTCCAAGAGTTACATTAGATATCGAAGTTGCAAACTTGGCCGAGGACTGAATTATGATTTTCCTTCTAGGGGCACTCTTGGAATCCCACATTGTAGTGGGAGGTAGATCATTTGGCAACAATCAGTTCCCATAACTTAAACAATTAGAAATTTTTAAATGTGAATGGCTTAGACTCTTGGTACGTGAGTTGTTAAAAGTCTAAAATGCAAGGTTTATGATCTATTATGGAATGGTGAATTGGGTAATTTGATGGTTTTGTCATCTTACCTGAAAAGGCTGAAAGTCAAATTTCACGTCACTGAATAAGTGAATATGTTGTCGGTTACTGCAGATTATATGTGGTTTGGATTGAAACTGTTGCTCTCGTTTCTTTGCAAACAGCCAAAACATGATTAGGCCCCTTCTTTCCTTCGAATCTGCAACAGATGTGGTCTTTCTTGTACTTCATTTTGTAAAAAGTCTTAAAATAAGTTTGTTTTTGTTCTGTTTCTTTATTCCATGTCTCAAGCTGGATGTTCTCCATTACAATATAATGTCCTGCCCACCCTATTGATGATTGTAACTTGTCTGTTTTGGTAGTCTATATCAGCAATCTTATGTTATATACGCACGGGAATGATATTTTTGACTTTGCAGCTTACTGGTAAAAGGCGACCAACAAACAGCACGACCGTGGCATTGGTTGACCAATTGAATCTTATTCAAAGAAAGTTTGCTTATTGTGGCGCATATCTTGTGAGGCAAAATGATATCATGTTTGCTTATAAACTGGCAAGAGATGCAATCACTTCTCAGGTCACCCAATTTGCAGAAAATGCTTCTGGCAAGACATTACTCGAGCAATGTACAATCTGTTTTGATTCTATCGACAGTGGTCAAATGTTTTCTGTTAACCAATGTCTACACAAATATTGCTTTTCGTGTATGAGAAAGCACGTGGAAGCAAAGTTGCTTCAAGGGCAGCTGCCCGAATGTCCACATGAAGGATGCAAGTCTCACCTAGAAATTGAGAGCTGCAAGAAGTTTTTAAATCCAGAATTATATGATATTATGAGCTTGAGGATCAGAGAAGCTTCCATTCCTCCAACAGAAAAAGTTTATTGCCCGTTTTCTCATTGCTCAGCTTTAATGTCGAAAAGTGAGGTTAAAGAATATACTGCCACTTCATCTGCTGCTGGTCAAGGAACTGGAATGAGAAAATGTGTCAAATGTCGTCGCCTTTTTTGTGTCAATTGCAAAGTACCATGGCATGATAACTTTACCTGCTCTGAGTACAAGAGGTATTACCCAAATCGATCTGCTAGTGAGGCTAAACTCAAGTCTCTTGCATCGAGAAACCATTGGCGTCAGTGTATCAAGTGCAAGAATTTGGTTGAACTTGCAGCAGGATGCTACCATATTAGTTGCAGGTATCTGAATTCACATATATTCATCTACTTATTTTCAAAAAATACGGTTTAGAACTCTGACTCATTTACCTATAAATGGGTCAATTTATGCGTTATTTTTACGTCTAATGGGTTAGAAACGCTAAGCTAAAGAGTTAATAAAAAGAGTATGGGTCAGCAGTGTATTCAACTCTATAAAAGCTCGAATTTACTTCTTGAGAGAAGTATAGATCATTAATAATAAAAGTACTTGTAATCATAATGAACACATTAGTTGTTTTAAAATTGGAAAAAAGATGGATAAACAAGTTTTGCAGGTCGGTCCAACCCCTTTAGTTTTGACCAGCACTAAGATTACTTTTATAGACTTAAATTCATATTGGCCTGTTATCCAGTCAGCCCAATTTGTGTTCTGTATAAAGCTAAACATGACCCTCTTGCGTTTTGAAATAAGAACCATTATGAAACCTGGGACCCACCAGCTGCGATTAAAATATGTGTGAATTCTATTATTTTCTTGGTTTATATCCATCAAATATTGTTATTGTGATGGGTTGATTGTTCTTTCCTGATCTGTATGCTTTTTCAGTAGTACTAAATACTAATCACCTAAAAACCAGTGTAAGGTGCTTCTGCTATCTCGTTATGTTTGGACTAGATCATCGTTTAGTCGTATGAACTAATATTTGCACTTCTTTAGTTGTCATATATCAAATGTACTTGGGTATGTTCCTGTTTTCAAAAGTTGCAATTTTTTTCTTCGTCTTTCCTCGATCCTTATATGGTCCATGAAAGGAGAATGCAGGGTGGGGGGAAAATGACATTAAGGGATGGACCAAGTTTTTTAGAATTTTTTCATTTGTATCATCGTACTATGATTGAAAGACATACACTAACCTTTCTTTCTTTTTTGTTGACTGATGTTCGTGAGTATCATTTTCTGTAAGATACACAATCAATAATGTATGGATACTTTTATATAGTGACAACACTGAAATATTAGTGTAAATATATAATACCGAGGTTGGTAGTCTAGCTAACAGAAACACTTTACTTTGACATGACTAAATAGCATAATAATAAAGGTTAGATATTTGACTTATTGAGACTAAAGAACCTTTATATCTATGAAGAAGACAATGTTGATTGATGAGATGCAAAGTATAATAACATTTGCTACTTGTAAACTATGGTTGTAACTTGGAATGCTATGTTGCAGATGCGGATATGAGTTTTGCTACACATGTGGAGCTGAGTGGATCAAGAAGAAACCGACGTGCAACTGTCCAATCTGGGATGAGCGCAACCTTATAGACGATGGGCGTTGAAATTGATCTTCATGTGAAGCACTGAATCATATAACCTAACTCATCTTATGTACAATCTTGGCTGTTTAGGATTTAATAGTTGTTGATGTTACTACTTACTACTTGCTAGCCGTCATGTGCTCCGTGTTGTTAATGAATATGGTCAATTCGGAATTTATGTACAACTCTTGGTCCACATTCTGCATGCCATTGTGACTTTTTTTGGATTCGACCAGGTATTTGGGAATTTGTTTTTGCCATTCTGCGTGGTTTTGGATGAATGAGTTTAGATGTCTGACTTGCTTTGGGATGATTTTTACGGTTTCAACCTTTTCTACAGCAAGCTTTGGCTTTTCTGGTTCACTTTTTGGCTAAAAGGAAATCTCTCTATTTTTATGAAGTTTCTGAAACACAACTGTTTATCGAACATCAGTATCTAACGTATGTAGCTCTCTGCTACATGTGTAAATTGGATTGAACCCACCTGGCATAATGTACACGCCTTCCAGCTAATGAACCTGACTTCTTAAACGCTAAAATGCTTGTATGGAGAAAAGGGAAACAAACTTTTCCGCAAACTCTAAGCCTCTTGGTTTCACCGTCAAAATGAATAAGTTAAATCGCGTACACCGTGATTAAAACGATAGGCGGACACATTTTGAACACATGACCTCCGCTTTATGTTGCATGTCCTCCGCAAAAAGTTTATTGTGTTTTGAATAGTTATCGAGTTCGGCTTAGTTACACAACCAGTTTCAACCACCTCATCAGTCCTTTTAGGTTCCACCTTGCTCATAGCTAACTTTCCCGCCTCTTAGCACCTCTCCTTGGTGTTCTCTTTAGTGGAAATCTACTCTGGTGATCAGCATTGTAAGACGGCTTTGGTCCAAAGTGTGGATGAATTTCATTAAACCCCTTCCTATCTACCACTTTCGTTTTCAATTTTAACATCTTTTTTAGATCCCCCAACACCTTTAGTTTCAAATTGTTATCGTTGCCTTAAAGAAAGTTTATATATTTTTTGGAAAATTTTTGATCTCCTATATATCAAGAGATATGATTATCACTAATTTATTTTACTAAAACTAATGCATAATTGCATAGCCAAGTAAATGGGCCGGGTAATTATTTAGCTATTTTAGCATGTCATAAACTTTATACATCGAATAACATGGTAAAAAAAGGTTTAGCAAAATCTTTACCTTTTTCATTTGAAAAATTATTCCTATTTTCACCCTTTTTGAATATATATTTTTGTAAAGTCAATCTTAAAATTTATCCCATTTTATTGATTACTCTTGTATCTATTTATGCGAATCAGTCAACATGTATTCATTGATACACAAGCTTATGTTAAAATTTTTCTTTACAATATGGGTATCAGTTACAGTTATTTATTCGAGGCTGATGACTTGCTCTACCAATGTCAAATTCAAGATGTCGAAAATTTTGAGCTCGAAAGCCAGCCCAGCCATTATCCTAACGTGTCCGAGAATGAGTATTATAAGGTATATTGTAAGGGTTTTTTGCTTGATCTTGAGACAGTTAAAACATCGTTTGGTGAGATTGGTGTGACGATTTTTGATAGTAATGATCGTCAAGTGTTAAAAGTGCAGAAAGTGGTTTCGGTTAGTAGATATATGGAAAGTGATGTGGTGGTGGAACTTGAAGCCTTGATTGAAGGTTTACATGCAGCTGTTAAACTCGGGCTAAAACGTGTTCATATTTATTGTGACAATGTTTTGGTTTATCGATATGTAAGTCTTTATGTTCTCCTACGTATTTGTTATAAGTTTTTGCTCGCGAGTTTTTATTGTGCGTGTTTCGGGCTATTATTATTTTCAAGTATGCCCTAACAGCATTGCCAATTCAGAAACCAATTAGTTGCATGTTTTTGGAATATGGGTACAAAAAAGTAGTTCAGCTATAATTTGAGCTCCAAAATTTTACATCAAATTGATACATAATGTTTTCTTGAACTATTAATTTCTAGTTTGAAGGTAAACTTAGAATCTCACACTTTATAAACTGCAAATATCTCACACAATTTTCTCACGAGACTTGAACCCACTACCACTTGATTGCATAGCATCTCACGTACACCCGATAGGATACATGCCTACATGCCCCTTTGGTCATAAACTTTAGTTCTCATATTAATAAAGTGATCAACTTCTAAACTCTAATCATTATAAATGAGTGATAATAAAGTCGGAAAAAATACATACTATTAAATATGGTGCTTATTTTAAGCATCTCAAGAACGCTTGTTTTCTTTTATTTTTTTTAGAGGGTGTTTGTCTAAGCTTATGTTTTGGGCTTTGGCTAAAATGAGTGATAAGCATCTTATGGATAAATGATAAGCTCCTAAGCCCTTGATTAATGTTTCGGTTAGCTTATAATAGTTAGTGAGGTAAAGTTACGAAAGAAATGCATAAATATCTAGAATTGTAAGTGTTGTATGAGGGTATAGTTCTTTTTATTTTTTATTTTCCTATAACATCCATACATAAGCTCACTTCTCCTCAGATAAGCCACAAAATTTGGGCTTATCAAAACCCTCTCATATAAGCTCATAAGCCCAACCATATAAGCTTAACCAAACACTTGATTGAAACAACCTAAATAAGCCTAAAAAAACACCCCCTAAATATTTTTAATGAATTATTGCATCTTATTTTAACAGTTTTGAACCGATTTGTACAGGATTTTTATGTTTTATTGCATGTGTAATGAGCTAATCTTCTTCTATCGATGTTATCGTTTGTCAATGCAGCTTATGGGTGAGATATGGCCAACAAGCAACACGGTTATGAAATTTGTTGATGAGTTTAACCATATTCTAAGAACATTCGCTGATTATGGCTTATTCAACAAGTTTGCTTATGAAGAAGACGCTTTTGGCAAGACATTAGTTGAGGAATGCACAATTTGTTTTAATGAAACTGAGAGGGATAAAATGTTTTCTGTTAACCAGTGTCGTCACACGTATTGCTTACGGTGTTTGAGAAAGCACGTAAAAGCAAAGTTGCTTCAAGGGCAACTGCCCGGATGTCCACATGAAAATTGTAAATCTGAACTCCAAATTGAGAGCTGCAAGAAGTTTTTAACTCCAAAATTATATAACATTATGAGCATACGGGTAAAAGAAGCTGCTATTCCTCCAACAGAAAAGGTTTATTGCCCGTTTCCAAATTGCTCAGAATTGATGTCTAAAACTGAAGTACTAGAATATACTTGCGAGTTATTCATTGCTGCTCGAGGAACTGGTATGAGAAAATGTGTTAAATGTCATAGCCTATTTTGTATTAATTGCAAAGCACCATGGCATAAAAATATTTCATGCTCTGACTACATGAAGAAGAATAAATCTGGTAATGAGGCCAAACTTAAGTCTCTTGCAGCATGGAATCGTTGGCGTCGGTGCAGTAAGTGCAAGAATATGGTTGAACTCGCCGGAGGGTGCTACCATATAAATTGCAGGTATTAATCTTTTCATATATGTTATCTGACTTGTTTTTTGGAAATACTAAATATATGAATTTTGACCCGTTTACCTAATAGTGGGTTGATTTAGGTTATGTTTTATCTCTAATGGATCAAACAAGTTAAGTTAAAAAATCTAGCACAAAATGATATGGGTCTAATAGGTCAAAACCTGTATTGGAAAGTACTATAAAATATTAAAAATCACTTTATTAAAAAAATTTAGATTATTCTTCTAATAATGTAGGTTTTGTAATCATATTCAACACATCAATTGTATATAGATTGTGTCAACCCAATCAGACTGATCCGGTTGGACCGATACTAAGATTATTGGTTTTGACTTTGACATTTATTTGCCACTTATCTGATCCGCCCATTAAATATATCCTTGCTTTATATCTATATAGTTCGCTACTGGCATGGGTTGACACTTGATAGTTCATGATCTATGTATGCTTTGCCAGGAGTACTAATATGGAGTAACTTAAAAGTCAGTTGCATCTGTTTGGCCTAAATGTTACTTTAGTCACATGACCTCATTTTTCTTTTATTTGTTTGTCAAAATATCTTCAATATGGTGAGTGTATAAAGTATAAACCAATGAGCTTAGGTTTGTTGCTATCTTATTTTGAATTTTTTTGCACAAGGCCACACTTATACTTCTTCTATTTGGTAATTCAAAAGCTAAAGCAAATCCCCAACTTCCCTTTGACTTGATTAGAAAGCATAGCATAAGATAATGAGACAATATAGAATAATGAACATGTGTAGAAGAAAATTTTGATTTGATTTTCTGCATGTAAACTATAGTTGTAACTTAGAATGCTATTGCAGATGTGGATATGAGTTTTGCTACGCCTGTGGAGCTGAGTACATTCATAAGAAACAAACATGCAAGTGTCCTCTCTGGGATGAGGGTAACATTATATACCGCCAGCTGCAGCAGAATAGGCGGCTTTGAAACTGACCTTCATGTGGATCATATAACTTAACCTAACAAAGATTCTCTTTAGTCTTTGAGTCTAATTAATTCATGGATTAATAATATTAGTTGCTAGTATACTACTTGCTAAACACATATGGTCAAAATCGAAATTAATGTACAACTTTCAGTTCACACTTAGCATGTCATTGTGGCTTCTTTGGATGCGATACTTCTATCGGAGAACATTTTCACCATCTGTTTTTGTATGAATTTAGGTGTTCTATATAAGTTTCTGGGATGAGTTATAATGTTTCAGCCATTTCTACAGTAAAATTTGGCCTTTTGAGTTCACTTATTGGCAAAAACGCACTTAATCTTTGGCCTTTTGAGTTCACTTATTGGCAAAAACACACTTAATCTATTGTTATCAAAACACTTTATAGTATCTGAAATGTAAATGCAATATCAAACATTTTTTCATTGTAATTATATTCTACATGCATATGTCAACAGTATCATCATAAGAGTATCCGTAATGAAGGTTTATAAGAGAAGTTTATGGCGTGTTGCCGTATTGGGTGGAGTCCATACCATTGCGAGTGTGTTTGGAGCAAATCATTTAGGAGCGGTGAGCGTTGAACATTTTGATCTTTAATGCTCGTTTGGCAAGCACGAAGTAGCTTTATCTATTTTCTCGGAATGCTCATTTTTCAACGCTCTATGAAGTAGCATTTAGGAGCGTTGAACATTTAAGCGATGGCGATGGCATGAAGCGATGGCAGTTTTATATATATAAACGTTTGATAACGTAGTTGTAGGTGTGCTCACTGCTACTACTATTTTTGTCGAACACACATGTATAAAGATAAGTAGATGGGTCTCCTTTATAGACATTCTAGTATTATATATGTGGTTAAATGAGCAAGTTTATAGAAAACAAAGTTTAAGAAAATAATAATGTGGCAATGCTATAAACTCGACGATGTTTATTATCAAGTATGTGTACAAAGATTACACGAAAATGTTTTTCAATATGAACCATGTATTATTGTGAAAAGCTAACAAAATACTATGATTAAAACGAAAATCAATTATAGGCACGTGTTAAGTTTATGAGTTGAGATCAATATATATATATATCATATTTACCATATATTTAATAAATCAATCTTAACTATCAATTTTTTATTAAAATTAATAAAAAATTTATTTTTCATTCTTTTTTAAATAACATATCTTGCAAACAGTACATCTTCAAAATACAAAAAATACACCATCGCAACGAGAATTAAATTATCTTTCTATAGATATGCACTTCTCTATATTTTCGACAAACTTTTTTTTTTCAAAAATTCCGACCAGTAAAATCACATATGATTTGTAAAATCATATATAATTTTCAAAAATCACATGTGATTTGTAAAAATCAAATCATATATGATTTTTACAAATCACATATGATTTGCAATTATTATATGTGATTTGTAAAAATCGAATCACATGTGATTTTTACAAATCACATATGATTTTTTTAGGCCGAAAATTTTGAAAAAAAAATCGTTAAAATTACATAGAAGTATATATCTATAGAAAGATAATTTAATTCTCGTCGCGATAATATGATTTTTTTTCGCGTAACAATTAACGGTTTGCGAGATATTTAATTTTTTTTTTTAAATGTGAAAGTTTATTTTTTTTGTTTTGATTAGAAAAATGGCAAATTGCATAAAAAGATACCCATCTTACATTCAATTTCAATTAAAGGTACTATTTTTTTTTTCTCAATTTAAGGTACCTGAGTTTTTTGTGTGTGGCCGATTTAGGTTTTTTTTTCTAACTTCCGTTAACCATTTCGTTGGTAAATTACATGTTTGGTCCTTGAGTTTGTATAGACAGTTCATGTTTGGTCAATTTTCATACGTTTGCATACGTTTTCGTCAGTTTTTATACATTTTCGTTCGTTTTTACACGTTTTCGTCCGTTTTTACATGTATTCGTCCGTTTTTGCACGTTTTCGTCTGTTTTTATACGTTTTCGCCAATTTTTACACGTTTCCATCCGTTTATACACGTTTTCGTCTATTTTTACACGTTTTCGTCACTTTTTATACGTTTTCGTCTGTTTTCGACGTTTCATCTGTTTTGCACGTTTTCGTCCGTTCTTACACGTTTTCATCCGTTTTTGCACGTTTTCGTCCGTTTTTGCACGTTTCCATCCTTTTTTCCACGTTTCCGTTTGTTTTTGCAAGTTTTCGTTCGTTTTTACACGTTTTCGTCCGTTATTACACTTTTTATACTCATGTATAAGCGTGTATAAAAATGTGTAAAATGAGCGAAGCGTCAAATGTGAAAAACGGACGGCGTGTAAAGCGAACAAAACGATACAAATACATCTGACGTCAAAAGCGAGCGGCGTAAAACGAACGAAAATGTGCAAAACGAACGAGCGGCGTGTAATGACGAAAAGTGCAAAAGCGGACGAAAACTTGTAAGCAGACGAAACTGTCGAAACACGAACAAAAGCGTTCAAAAAGGCGAAACATCAGCGAACAAAAGCGTGCAAAAGCGGACGAAAAAGTGCAAAAACGGACGAAAACTTGTAAAAACGGACGAACACGTGTAAAAACGGACGAACACGTGCAAAAACAGACGAAAACGTGTAAAAACAGACTAAAACGTTCAAAAACGAACGAGGTCGTCTAAAACAGACGGAAACATGTAAGAACGGACGAAAACCTGTAAAAACATACGGAAACGCGCAAAAACAGACGGAAACGTGCGAAAATGGATGAAAATGTGTAAAAACGGACGAAAACGTGCAAAAACGGACAATAACGAGTAAAAACTGACGAAAACATATAAAATCGGACGAAAATGTATGAAAACTGACGAAAATAGACCAAACATGAAATGCCTATACAAACTCAAGGACCAAACATGTAATTTACTAACGACATGGTTAACGGAAATTAGTAAAAAACCTAAATCGACCACAAATAAAAGTCGGATACTTTAAATTGAGAAAAAAAAAAGAGAGTAGTATATTGAACTTTTTATGCAATTTACCTTTAGAAAAATGAATGATTATAATTGATTCATTAAATCTATGGTAAATTTGAGATTTATATTGAACTTTTATCGAACTTTATATGGTAAGTACACATTGTCAACCAAATCTAAAAAAAGATACTGTACGATATCATATTACATTAGGGGTGTCCAAAAAAACCGAGGAACCAAAAGAACCGAAGAACCGTACCGGTACCGACCGGGAACGGGACCGTATATTAGAACCATGGTACGGTTCTTGGTTCCTAAAATTCAAAATTCGGTTCTCGGGGCGGTTGGGTCGAACAGTCCGGTTCGATACTTTCGAAAGAACCGACTTTTATGAAAATATGTAATTTTATAGGGTTTGTTTGGATATTGTGTACATACAAGTATCTGCCTTTTAAAAAAATAGAAAAACCTTGCATAAACCTAAAAACCCATAAAACTTAACTTTTAATCCACTGATTCCAATCAAATATTCAAACATCATTCATCAATATGAAAGTAAGTTTTTTCTTAACTGGAATATCGAGTATCCGCATAGCAGCATATGGAACAGTTTTGTGTTGCTCAGTAACAACTAATAAGAAGTTGTAATTAACTATTGGTATTTATTGTTCATTAAATTTAATGATAAAGGTCGGGAAACAATTAACGATTATGGCGTCACTGCATGATATATTGTCACCATGTAGATTATTGTAAGCTAGTCACTATGATTGATATATAATATTCTCAACGATTTTGCAATTATTTTCGTGGATAATGAATTTGCTATTACCGGATATATGTTTTTTTGTTTGCAAGTCAAATTGTGGAATACTATTAAGGTTTTTAACTTCTTTCAAGTTCTCTGAATCAATCAAGTAAATTCACATCCATCCAACACATATTTTTAACACTTTGGTACTCATGGGAATTACGAAAATTCCGTGCAGAACCGAGTACCGTCTGGAACCGAACCGAAAAACTTGGGGCGGTTCTTGGTTCCACTTTTTCCTTATTTTCGGTTCTCGGTTCTTTCGGTTCGGTTCCGGTTCGGGACGGTTCTAGTACCATGGACACCCCTATATTACATGGTGAAAAAGATTTAGCAAATATTAGAACACGGTTTGGTGATGTATATGGACGAGGTTTTTAGCCCGCGCTTCGCAGCGGGGTGTTTGCATACAGAAGTATTATTTAACGTTCGAGGTAAGCGTGTTCTTATTATATATGCTAAGTATTTTAAGCGTGAATAATATAATTAAGCGGTTGCGAATTTACAAAAGTATATTATCAAGCGTTCATTGCGTGGCGTTTATATAAAGCTTTTAATTAAAATGATAGAATATCGTTATGTAACAACCGTTAAGTAGCGACCGTTAGTAGGACTATTTGTGTAACGAAAATCTAACATGAAGGACTAATTATGTAAATTTTTTTACATCGTTAGGCCCTAGAAGACCAATTTTGCAACGCAAGTTAATCGTCAGGGACTGTTGTCACAATTTTTTTTGGTATTTAAAATAAAAAAGTTAACGACCGTTAGTAGATAACGGACGTTGACTAACGACCGTTAATACTATTATTCATTAGGCCCATAGCAAAATAAGGATTGCCCTTAGTATTTTTGTTGGCATATTTTATTACAATAGCTTAATGCTTGTTACTATTCATTAGACCCATAGCAAAATAAGGATTGCCTTTAGCATTTTTGTTGGCATATTTTATGCATAGAGTACAATAGTCAAAGTTTGCAAGATATTTTATGCATAGACCTAGCAAAAAAAAGAGTGGTTTTAGGCATCCTGGTAAATGTACTGTAGAGGAATATAGTCGACTTAATAATAATGTCTGTATAACAAAATCTTTACCTTGTTTATTTGAATGTGATTCCTTTGTTTTTTTTTTAAAATATATTTTTGTAAAGTTAGAATCAAAATATACCTAGCTTGTATATATTTAGACTGATCGATCACAGGATCTTTAATACACGAATTATTCATGTGTTTATTTATGGATTTTTTAACTTGTGTCGTAGTGGCACATCGTTAGATGTAATTATTGAACGTAATTATTTCCAAAAATAAGTTTATTCTATATTAAACGAAGTTGAATTTGGTAACTACAACAAAATTAGGAAAGTATTAATACCGACTTAAAAGTATGGTAATTTATGTGTCACAAGTTAGAAAAACTCTTTATTTATATGGATTACAGGATTATAGTAAATTAACTTGGATCGATAATGTACAAAAAGTTAATGAGAAATAGCATATAACAATATGGGCATCAAACAAAGTTGTTTAACAACAGCCGTGAAGGCGGATTCGGTCAAGTCAGATGATAATGACTTGGCCTACCAACATCAAATTCAAGAAACCAGAAAGTTTGAGCAAAATATCAAGCCTCTCGATATTCTTAAGGTTCCTGAGTATTATGAGGGGTTTAAGATATATTTCAAGGGTCTATTGTGTGACCATGAGACACTTAGAAAGTCTTTTGGTGGGATTGGTGTCGCGGTTTGTGATCAAAGTGATCGTTGTTTGATGGAAGTGCATAAACCGGTTAGGATTGATGGTGAAACTCGAAACGATGTTGTGGAACTTAAAGCTTTGATTGAAGGTTTGAATACTGCTGTTGAGCTCGGGATGAAACATGTTCATATTTTCTGTGACAATAAGTTGGTTTATCAATATGTAAGTCCTTAGTCCTTAGACGATCTACATTTTTTCACGAGCTTTCAGTGAAGTATGAGCCAGATATATAGCATATCTAATCTACGCATTAAAAGTTTACATCACTTGGTAGTAAAATTGATAAATTTTTTGGAATATGAATATACAAAACTAGTTATTATAATTTATAAGGATCGATCTCAATAAGATCGTTTTAATATGTTATAAAATATAACTAATTAATTGTTGGATTGTGAAACCTTGGTGTGTTGAGTAGTGTTATATTAGATATTTATGCTATTTTAAAGTCTTGGTTGATGATGTTTTGAATCAAATCCTATACCACTTTGATGTTTTAGTGCATACGTAGATGATATAATGCCATTTAATCGATGTTATCGTTTCTGCAATGCAGCTCACTGGTGAAGTGCGACCAACAAACAGCACGATTATGAGATTGGTTGAGTTCATCGTTTTCCTAAAGAAGTTTTCTTATTGGGTCCCATATCTCATCTATCAAAACAATGTCAAGTTTGCCTATAATCTCGCAAGAGAGGCAATTGCTTCTCATACCACTAGATATGCAGAAAATTCTTCTCAGAAGGCATTACTCGACCAATGCCAAATCTGTTTTGAATCTGTTTATAGTATTCAAATGATTTCTGTTGAGGGATGTTTACACAGATATTGTTTTTTGTGTATGAGAAAGCACGTCGAAGCAAAGTTGCTTCAAGGGCAACTGCCCAAATGCCCGCATGAAAAATGCAGAACTAAACTCAAAATTGAGAGTTGCAACATGTTTCTAACTCCAAAGTTATATGAACTAATGATGTTGAGAATTAAAGAAGCTGCTATTCCTCGTGCTGAAAAAGTTTATTGTCCATTTTCTAACTGCTCAGCTTTAATGTCGAAAACTGAGGTTCAAGTATATACATCATCATCGTTCACTGCTGCTCGAGGAAATGGAATGAGAAAATCTGTCAAATGTCAACGCAGTTTTTGTATCAATTGTCAAGTAGCTTGGCATGATAACATGACTTGCAATGTTTACATGAAGCATAATCAAACTCTTAATGAGGAAAAATTTAAGCTACTTGCAACAAAGAATCGCTGGCGCCAGTGTAGCAAGTGCAAGCATATGGTTGAACTTACAGTGGGATGCTACCATATTTCTTGCAGGTATTTGTATTCCCATGTAATTATTTGAAGCAGTTACTTTTAATATTTTGAAGCAATAACATGAAAAGCTAATGGTTCTTGAAAGACTAATTATGCGATTAGCCATCTAAAATAATCATGTTTTTCTTCTTCCTCCAAAAGTTTATATAGTTAGCCGAAAAGCTAAAGCAAAGCCTCCACTTTTATAACAGGAGGCCAAATTAGCAAAGCACTACCCGCTTTGCATTAACTGTCGACTCACGAGTTTTTTGCCCATGGAAAAAGCCATTTAAGTGAACTTTTTAATCGAACTAATTACATAATTACATTGCTGCTTCTAGGATTCACTGACATATTCCCAATAAAAATTTACAAAAGATTTGGGGTAAAAAAAAAGTAAGTTATTTCCATAACGAAGAAAAGTTTTGATTTGATGACATAAACGATAAAAACTAGCATTTGGTGCTTTTAAATTATAGCTCTAACTTGAAATGCCATTGCAGATGTGGACATCACTTTTGCTACACCTGTGGAGCTGATTTGAAGAAACTGAAATGCGGGTGTAAATTGTGGGATGAAGAAAACCTGCTTAGATATATCCGTCAGAATCCACGCTAAATTATTCATAATGGATTAACATTTATTGAGGTGCGGTGCGCCCACAAAACATGCGAGAGCTCTTCCACCCATCTTCCTTTGTGTCTGTCCAGGCGCGCTTTAATTCCTTCGCCCAGGCTGCGATCTGCGCGCTCTACTAAGCCATTGGTTTGTGGGTGTTTAAGCGATGCGGTCTTTGTGTGATGTTCAACTTCGCACCAATCTTTGAAAGGATTTTCGCAAAATTGTTTCTGTTATCCGAGATGATTTCGCCAGGTAAACCGAAGCGACATACAATGTTTTCCCAGACGAAGCGTTTTACCTGGTTGCCAGTGATTGTTACCACTGCTTTTGCTTCGATCCACTTAGTGAAATAGTGTCACAATTCTCAATTTCCGGTCATTTCTTAAACTTAATATTCATCATATTAGTTCATGCATGATTTTTCATTTCACGTTAAACGCGTAAATTTTATATTAAATAAACGTTATCGCGTGAGTTATTATTTTGAATATTTAATCCGTTACTTCTAAAAATGATCCTGATATATTTTTATACTTACATTTAGTTTATAAAAACTATATTTTGAGTTTACCTAGTGTTCTAAATTTATTTGGTATATAAATCGTTAAATTTATATTATTACGACGTTTTTCTTAAAAACTATACGATAATTATTTTATCACTCAATTTTTACAAGGAATGTATTTTTACAATTTTTATAATATCATTATACTCTATTTTGATCTATTAAAATTTACTTGTACCTAAAAGTTACCATTTACCTTACAAGTTAATTATACCTACACTTTTACTTATACATTTTATCAAATATTACACAATATATATATAAAAAAAAAAAAAAAAAAAAAAAATTTTGGGAAACACTTCCCTAAAACCGGTTCTATGGAAGTATGCATTTAATGTTGGTAACTTTTTCAATGGGACATATCTATACTTCAAGTAACCATTTCATTCATTCATGACCAATAATTCATCAAGATAGCAAAAGTCTCTCTTCTCCTTGTTCTTCATATCATAACCGGCCATATAGGGTGGTAGCAAGGATCATCAATTTTTTCAAGTTCAAGTAATTATCAATCTAGAATCACACTCTTTATTAGGTTTTGAAATAAAAACCAAGAGTGTTTAGGTTTAACCTTGTTCTTTGCACCTCATCATATTAACTAGTAAGCATGTTTCTTTCATTTTCATGTTTCCTTTTCATTTCATATGAATCTCTTCATTTTAGAGCAAGCATGCATGATTTGTGTTGTTTATACCATTTTACATGATTTTAGAAATATATATATAAGGTCATCCTATAATTATCCCTTGGTATACTTTGGTCTTGATGATGATTAGGAACCCATGACACCCTAAGAAGGTGTATGGTAGGATTAGATTAGCTTTGGAGTTGATTTGAAGGGATTAGAATAGGTTTTGTCCGAGAAAAACTATTTTCGATCACGTATAAAATATGTTCTGTCCTTGTTTTGATTTTCTGGAAAAACCGACAGTAGGCACGACTTTTGGCCTTGATATTTAGAAAATATACTTTAAAAGCGAATCCGTGGCGCTTGAGCGGAATAAAGCGGAGTTATAACGAAGAAGTTATGGATTTTACAAGTTTGACGACGAAATATATATTTTTCGGAAATTTCAGCAAGCTATTTTACATTGTTCGAGTCAAAAGCAGGCCTTAAGCTTTACAAATTATTTCGACTTATCAAAATATATTAGTATACTTTGATCTGAAGCTAAGGGCGTATTATCGTGAAAGCAGTTTGAAGCGACTAAGATATGCGTTTTCATAAAATTGCCGTAACTATTATTTTACGAAAAACTATATTATTTTTACGAGATAAGTATTACGGTAACTAAAGCGACCATGTTGAAGGCGGTTTTAACTATGATGTAGAACTTTTGTAACGAAATGTCTTCTAATAAAATCAAGATCACCGAGCATATTTTTCAAAACAATCGACCGTTTGTATAGCGGAGTTTAATAAATTATTCTGGATGCTTAAAATTGGCGAAACTCACTTTTACACAACCTTTAGACAAAATCACCATCTTTAACCTTTAATATCTTTATGTTCGAGACCTTTATGTCGAAAACTCCTGACTGAAACTTTTAGATTTTGATACAAACTTTCTAAAGCTGTCGAGTTCGTTTCCTAACGATCGGCGCACACCATTTCGACTAGTTTTTGAAGCCATTTTGTCACTTTTATGAAATTTCCGACGCGTTATTTTCTGACGAAAGTGATAATTTCACAATAAATCATTCTGAAACTATTGTAGGATGACATTTTGGCGTAAAAACTTGTAAAGTGATTTAAGATTGGTCAAGGCGTCAAAAGAGTATTTTTCGACGATAAGTATTATTATTTTTCAAAACTACATAAATGGTATAAATAACATCTGAAATGCATGCATAACATTACATCATAACTCATTACATATCATATCATTGGTAATAGGTCCAGTTATAGCATCACATTATACCACGATGTACTCGCTCTTGTCATCACACAGTTTACCAAGTGAGTAATCACATCCCTTTTACCGTTTTACTATATTTTGGGGCGAAATGCATGAACTATTCTTGAACTAAATTGTTTACTACTTTTATTAACTAGTTTGACTAGAACTTGTGAACTCGAATCAAATCCTTGAACTTAATTATGAAATAATGCCTTACTTGAATTTATTGAACCGTACATGTTGTGACCTTTACCTAAAGTCTCCCATGTTCGAGACATCACTATAAAGTCTCCATGTTCGAACATCACTATAAAGTCTCCCATGTTCGAACATCACTATAAAGTCTCCCATGTTGAGACATCAACTTAAAGCCTCCCGGTCCGGAGCGAGAATGTCTCCCTATGGGAGCGGAGCATTTTCAATTAAGTCTCCCGTGTTGAGACATCAACTTAAAGCCTCCCGGTCCGGGCGAGAATGTCCCTATGGGAGCGGACATTTTCAATTTAAGTCTCCCTGACCGGAGCGGTGCAAAGTCTCCCATGTTCGGAGCATCTACGAATTATTATATACTTGGTACTATATTGTGAACTATTATGACCACTTATACTTGACTACTTGGCGCGATTTATTTTATGCAATGGGTTGTGTACACACAGGTTGCAAGTTTTGTATGGTGGAACTTGGGCGAGTGGATACACAATGCCTTTGCTTTGTGGACTATTTTCGATGACCGAAACGTTGACTCTTTCATCGAGTTTTCTTATTTTACTAAACATGTTTACTCACCAACTATTTTCATAGTTGACCGTTTTCTCTCATGCATTTGGTGATCGTTAGTAAGCTTTTCTACCGGTCTTGCATAATGAAGTTTTCACTTGTTACTACAAATCATTATGTAATAGAGCATAATATTTGGGAACTAAACTTTGTAATATATTTGCCGATGGCGGCTAAACTAGTATTGTAATGGAGTATTATTTCTTTTAATCTTAACGTTGGTATGTTCTATTATCTTGTGCTTATGTTCCTTCCGTTACACCTCGTATTTCCGCCTCCGGCGAGGTGTGACAGATTGGTACCAGAGCGAAAGGTTATAGAGAATGCCGATTTTCAAAAATAAAATCACGGCTATAACCGGAAAAATTTTATTTTATTTTATTAAACATTGAACATCATCCGAGTCATCTAGTCCTATCGTTGCATCGTTAATCATAAATTATACATAGCACGATCAACTATGTCTAATTTATGAAGAACCATCTAATGATAAGAGTGGTAGTTTTAAATCATGTTTAGTCGAGTCTTTTGAGTCTGGTCACTGAAGTTGCATTGGTCGGGTGGGTATGCATAGCATGTTTTACGTTCACGTCTACATTGCCGTACCTTGTCCATATCTTCTCTTTCCATCTTTCGACTTGTTAGACATATCATGATTCCGTTCCTGTCACATTTCGAACATTATAACACATTACCACCGTTCTACACCTCATCTGACTTCGTTCGAATGTCGTTTACTCAACCCGATGTTTTGGTCCTCTGTAAGATCATGGCTGCAAGAAACACAAGCTCGGAGGTGTCGTCCAAACTGGCATTGGCAATAGAAGGCCCACAAGATCGAACATTGAAGTTCCCCCGCGTGGTCGAGCATTCTATCTGGTCAGAGGAAGCCCATGCAGCGTAACGGGTACATTCCTTTGAACAACCACTTTATTTCTATACAACATGATTTTTGAGTGCATAACTTCCTTCGATTCTTACCACGTTCACGACATTGATTAATTTGAGACCTATTGATATCGACCTTAGTTGTTATATATTTTGTTGATTTGATCGATTGTGTAAGCAAATCCAATATCAGCGAATCTTTCAAAAACTTCATTCAAGGATGTTGAATCTACCTTTCTAACAACTTGTTTCCTAGCTTGATCTAGTGGCGGTTCTTGTTTGATGAGTTGCGAAAATCAAGCTAAGAGACAAGTTTATTCAAGTCGGTTTAGTTTAATCTCATGGCGGTTCTTGTTTGATGAGTTGTGAGATTAAATTAGAATCGACTACCTAAAGTCTTTTGAGGGCCACGTTCGATATTGGGTAAGTTTACCCCATCAAATCAAATCACGGGCATGTAATTAGTTGGATGAGGAACCCTTATGCATGAGCATTGACATGATCACTTAGACTATTAAATACGAGCATGAACTTTTGAACTCTTGTCGAAGTTCGGACCATAGTATCGTTAATCGAATCACGAGGGCGTGATTCGGCGACATGGGAAGAATGTCACAATTCTCAATTTCGGTCATTTCTTAAACTTAATATTCATCATATTAGTTCATGCATGATTTTTCATTTCACGTTAAGCGCGTAAATTTTATATTAAATAAGCGTTATCGCGTGAGTTATTATTTTGAATATTTAATCCGTTACTTCTAAAATGATCACGATATATTTTATACTTACATTTAGTTTATAAAAACTATATTTTGAGTTTACCTAGTGTTCTAAATTTATTTGGTATATAAATCGTTAAATTTATATTATTCGACGTTTTCTTAAAAACTATCGATAATTATTTTATCACTCAATTTTTACAAGGAATGTATTTTTACAATTTTATAATATCATTATACTCTATTTTGATCTATTAAAATTTACTTGTACCTAAAAGTTACCATTTACCTTACAAGTTAATTATACCTACACTTTTACTTATACATTTTATCAAATATTACACAATATATATATATAAAAAAAAAAAAAAAAAAAAAAAAAATTTTGAAACACTTCCCCCTAAAAACCGGTTCTATGGGGGGGGAAGTATGCATTTAATGTTGGTAACTTTTTTCAATGGGACATATCTATACTTCAAGTAACCATTTCATTCATTCATGACCAATAATTCATCAAGATAGCAAAAAGTCTCTCTTCTCCTTGTTCTTCATATCATAACCGGCCATATAGGGTGGTAGCAAGGGATCATCAATTTTTTTTCAAGTTCAAGTAATTATCAATCTAGAATCACACTCTTTATTAGGTTTTGAAATAAAAACCAAGAGTGTTTAGGTTTAACCTTGTTCTTTGCACCTCATCATATTAACTAGTAAGCATGTTTCTTTCATTTTTCATGTTTCCTTTTCATTTCATATGAATCTCTTCATTTTTGGAGCAAGCATGCATGATTTGTGTTGTTTATACCATTTTACATGATTTTAGAAATATATATATAAGGTCATCCTATAATTATCCCTTGGTATACTTTGGTCTTGATGATGATTAGGAACCCATGACACCCTAAGAAGGTGTATGGTAGGATTAGATTAGCTTTGGAGTTGATTTGAAGGGATTAGAATAGGTTTTGTCCGAGAAAAACTATTTTCGTCGTATAAAATATGTTCTGTCCTTGTTTTGATTTTCTGGAAAAACCGACAGTAAGCCGCGACTTTTGGCCTTGATATTTAGAAAATATACTTTAAAGCGAATCCGTGGCGCTTGAGCGGAATAAAGCGGAGTTATAACGAAGAAGTTATGGATTTTACAAGTTTGACGAAATATATATTTTTCGGAAATTTGACAAGCTATTTTTACATTGTTCGAGTCAAAAGCGAGCCTTAAGCTTTACAAATTATTTCGACTTATCAAAAATATATTAGTATACTTTGATACGAAGCTAAGGGCGTATTATCGTGAAAGCGGTTTGAACGACTAAGATATGCGTTTTCATAAAATTGCCGTAACTATTATTTTACGAAAAACTATATTATTTTTACGAGATAAGTATTACGGTAACTAAAGCGACCATGTTGAAGGCGGTTTTAACTATGATGTAGAACTTTTGTGCGAAATGTCTTCTAATAAAATCAAGATCACCGAGCATATTTTCAAAACAATCGACCGTTTGTATAGCGGAGTTTTAATAAATTATTCTGGATGCTTAAAATTGGCGAAACTCACTTTTACACAACCTTTAGACAAAATCACCATCTTTAACCTTTAATATCTTTATGTTCGAGACCTTTATGTCGAAAACTCTGACTGAAACTTTTAGATTTTGATACAAACTTTCTAAAAGCTGTCGAGTTCGTTTCCTAACGATCGGCGCACACCATTTCGACTAGTTTTTGAAGCCATTTTGTCACTTTTATGAAATTTCCGGCGGCGTTATTTTACGGCGAAAAGTGATAATTTCACAATAAATCATTACGAAACTATTGTAGGATGACATTTGGCGTAAAAACTTGTAAAGTGATTTAAGATTGGTCAAGGCGTCAAAAGAGTATTTTTCGACGATAAGTATTATTATTTTCAAAACTACAAATGGTATAAATAACATCGAAATGCATGCATAACATTACATCATAACTCATTACATATCATATCATTGGTAATAGGTCCAGATTATAGCATCACATTATACCACAGTGTACTCACTCTTGTCATCACACCAGTTTACCAAGTGAGTAATCACATCCCCTTTTTACCGTTTTACTATATTTTGGGGCGAAATGCATGAACTATTCTTGAACTAAATTGTTTACTACTTTTATTAACTAGTTTGACTAGAACTTGTGAACTCGAATCAAATCCTTGAACTTAATTATGAAATAATGCCTTACTTGAATTTATTGAGCCGTACATGTTGTGACCTTGACCTAAAGTCTCCCATGTTGGAGCATCACTATAAAGTCTCCCGTGTTGGAGCATCACTATAAAGTCTCCCATGTTCGGAGCATCACTATAAAGTCTCCATGTTGGAGCATCAACTTAAAGCCTCCCGGTCCGGAGCAGAATGTCTCCTATGGGAGCAGACATTTTCAATTTAAGTCTCCATGTTCGGAGCATCAACTTAAAGCCTCCCGGTCCGGAGCGAATGTCTCCTATGGGAGCGGAGAATTTTCAATTAAGTCTCCC
Source organism: Chrysanthemum lavandulifolium (assembly GCA_022545495.1). Taxonomy (NCBI): domain Eukaryota; kingdom Viridiplantae; phylum Streptophyta; class Magnoliopsida; order Asterales; family Asteraceae; genus Chrysanthemum; species Chrysanthemum lavandulifolium. The sequence goes on along the minus strand of CM040239.1, from coordinate 159,816,352 downwards.
TGTTCGGAGCGGTGCAAAGTCTCCGTGTTCGGAGCATCTACGAATTATTATATACTTGGTACTATATTGTGAACTATTATGACCACTTATACTTGACTACTTGGCGCGATTTATTTTATGCAATGGGTTGTGTACACACAGGTTGCAAGTTTTGTATGGTGAACTTGGGCCGAGTGGATACACAATGCCTTTGCTTTGTGGACTATTTTCGATGGCCGAAACCGTTGACTCTTTCATACGAGTTTTCTTATTTTACTAAACATGTTTACTCACCAACTATTTTCATAGTTGACCCGTTTTCTCTCATGCATTTCGGTGATCGTTAGTAAGCTTTTCTACGGGTCTTGCATAATGAAGTTTTCACTTGTTACTACAAATCATTATGTAATAGAGCATAATATTTTGGGAACTAAACTTTGTAATATATTTGCGATGACGGCTAAACTAGTATTGTAATGGAGTATTATTTCTTTTTAATCTTAACGTTGGTATGTTCTATTATCTTGTGCTTATGTTCCCTTCCGTTACACCTCGTATTTCCGCCTCCGTGAGGTGTGACAAATAGTCTATAAGCGACTATGAGGAATTTTAATCCTCCCGCATGACTGGAAAAGGTCCTGCAATGTCAATACCCACTTATAGAATGGCCATGGGGATGTGATTGGTGTTAGCTCGTCTTTGTGGTTTGCGCGGGACGGTCGATGTACTTGGCGATCGTTGCACTTCCTTATTAAGTCTCGCGCATCGCGGTGCATGGTTGGCGGTGGTACCACGATAGTATGGCGCGCGCTACAGCGGACCGTGGTCACGAGTGCATCTTGCATGAACCTTCATGGATTTCGCGACGTAATTTGCTTGTAGTGGGCCTACGGTGAGCCATGGTTGAAGGAAGAGCATCGATGCGGTATGTTGTCTCGAAGTTGAATCTTTGCGGCGTCGCCGTATCCTGCGAGCTTCCTTCTGCTCTTGAGGTAACATTCCTTTGTTTAGGAAGTCCGTAATCGGTGTCATCCATGTAGGACCTTCCTCCTCTATGACTGTGGAAACTTCCATCTCCGATATGGATTTGCTTTTCAGTGTTTCCACCAGCACTTGCTTTGACAGATGTGCGAAGCTTGTCGAGGCGATCTTGCTTAGTGCGTCTGCCTTGCGGTTTTCTCCTCTAGGAACTTGCTTGATAATGAATCTATCAAAGCCTTTAATCAATGTCTTGGTCTTGTCGAGATCTTGAATCATATTTTCCTCTTTAGCGTATTCGCCCAACACGTGGTTGGCCGCTGTAGGGAATCCACATTTGCTTCCGGTTACATACACCCATTCGAGTGCGATCGTGGTCCGGCGATTAGAGCTTCATATTACGCCTCATTATTTGTTCTTTGTAAATTCAAAGCGCGTGCGTAAGTGAATTCCATTCCTTACGGATTTGTGAGAATGAGGCGACTCGACCGAATCGCGCACGAGGATCCATCGTAAACAAGATCCATGGATCTAGTAGTACCTTCTTACTTGATGCGGGGACCTCGTCGGTGTCGGCTTCTCGGCGATGAAGTCTCGCGGTTGTCCTTTGATTGCGTGCAGCGATGCAGAGATGTTGTGTTCACCTGTGTCGCTCCACTTTTGGGTCGGCACGATGCATCGAGCTTGGAGATGATCTGTTTGATCGGTTGGTGCGTGATTCTCGCTATCGGTGCGCTTGGAAGTACCTCAGCGATCGTTTGGCGACAAACACCAATGCTAGAACTAACTTCTCCATTGCACTATAGTTCATCTCCGTCTTCTTGGCGCTTTGCTTACAAAGTAGATGGGGTTTATCTTGAATCCCTATCATTAGTAACTGCTGTTGTTGCTCCATCGATTCGCGAACAAGTACATGATCGGCTCTTCCCACAGGTCGGGGTGCAACAAGTGTTGGGGCGTTGCCATATCTTTGTTTGAGTGAGTGAAGGCTATACGCCTCGTAGTCGGTGAAGTCACCCTTCTTTATGCACTTCTTGAGTGTCACGAAAGGGGTAGCGATTTTTCTGCGACTTGGATAGGAACTGTTTAGGCGGCCAGCTTTCCATTGAGATTGGACTTCCTTCAACGTGGTGGTGAGGAAGATCGATGACCGCCTTTGTTTTTTACGGGCATGGTTTTATACCGTCGGGTTCGATAAGGTATCAGGAACATACCTTGATGGCTCGAATGTACACTTTTGGATTCGACTTCATGTTGATCTCGTAGGGTTTTGAATGTTTCCTCAATGTCGCGTACTAACTCACCTTGATGTGGCTCTTTATGACTAGGTCATCAGCGTAGACCTCTAGGTTCTGCCCGCTTTCTTTTCGAAAGCATTGTCTACTAACCGTGGTAGGTGGCGCCGCGTTCTTGAAGCCAAAGGGCATTTTGTGTAACAATAACGCCTTGGCTTGTGTGGAAAGCCGTTTTTCCTCATCCTCCTTAGCCATCATGTTTGATGATATCCTTTGTATGCATCGAGGAAACACTTTAATGGGTATCCGCATAAGGACTCTATTTTCCGTCTATCTCGGTAATGGATAGCGATCTTGTGGACATGCTTTGTTAAGGTCGATGTAGTCTACACATCGCGGTGCCGTCGCTCTTCTTTACCATGTTTGGATTGGAAAGCCGATCATGGTAATAAACTTCCGCATGATTCCTGCATCCAGCAAGTTTGTGTACCTCGCGGAGATTGCTTGCAGCGCTCTGGAGCTGCCGCGCTTCTTACGGCATATTGGTGAGTACCCTTGCCGGTTCTCGATCTATGCTCTGTTATGGGCGTGGTACTCGGTCATGTGTTTTGGTTCTCATGCGAAAATGTCCAAGTTCTTTTGTAAGGCGCACAGCCGCTTTTTGGTTGTCCGACGGTGACCCTCGATGGATATTTCACAGTGCGGGTATTCGGGTGGTGCAACCTTCATATTTGGAATTACGGTTGCACGTTGTTACGAGATCATGCGTTTCACATGTAATCGTGTTACATTCTCTATGTGGGATAGTGGCCTTTGTAGAGAGTAACAATGCCTCCTTCCTTTGGGAATTTAAGCATCCGTGCGGCTGTTGATGGCCTTTGCGGCGCCGTGATATCGGTCTCCGATAATGCCATTATATGGCGATGGAGATTGATCACCATGAATTCCATCCGAGCCGTCGCGGAATGTTGTTCGTTCGATCTTGACTAGTAGTCTTATTTGCCCCATCGGCCATATTTTTCACTGTAAAACCGATCAACGCCGTCTTGGTGAGCTTAATCGCCCGTGTATTTGGTATGACCGCTTGAAGCAATGCTCATACATGATGTTTGCGAAGCTCCACCGTCAGCGTACATGCGGTGGATGTCGTGACCCAGCGCTTATCTCTATGGTGAGTGTGTTGGAATTATATATCAAGACATTCAAATAAATAATCACAAAACATCAAAGTAATATTGCGGGCGTATAGGATGTATTAACGAATAATTAATTAACATAAAGAATATCGTACCTTTGTTGATTCTAGCGAACAAGAATCAAATCCACAAACTAACAACGGATGAACCCTAATTTGATTTAGTTAGGATTATATGAATTACCCTCACCGTTTTGTAATTCAATCCAAGATAATAACAATAGTGTGTTATTACTATGTTCTTGTACACACGTACTAAACGAATTAAAGTAATGCTAGTTTTTAGTAAGCGAATAACTTGATGTGGAAAAGTTTAAGGATCGACACCCGCAAAGGTGTGGCCGATCGGTTTTAGCAAAACACACACAAAACAATTTTAGGTTTAGCTAATGAATACAAGAGGTGCAAAAACAAGACCCTAGCCTTGTTTATATACCCAAGCAAACTTGGTGAACAAGTTTTGGCTTGTTTCCTTTACCCTAGCCGATCGGTTCTAAGCCTCCACAGGGGTTCGGAATCTTCCAAACTTTGCAATTAAGTGCTTTTCCAAATACCTTTAACGACCGTTAGTCCATTACATTAATTACTTAACGTTCGTTAGTTATTCGTTTAATAAATAAATAAATACAACATTTATATTTAATTATTAACTTTAAATTCTCATCGTAAAGTGTGCAATCCATAGTCTCGAGTTCGATCCTAACTCACGTCTACTAATTTATATCCATAAAACCAGCAGTGGTTCCACCTGCGTTGTCCATGATTAAGGTGGGAAAGAGATTTCCTTTCACGTGAAAATTCTTGGTGACCTACGCCTAGTGATTATTGCCATGATTGTATCATGTAGATCGTGTCGACCTTGTCTTTGGGTGTCTCCTTCTTGTTTCCACTTTTTGTCTATCCTTACCTCTTTAATGTTTTTGACCAAGTGGTCCAATCTACCTTCTTTAACCATCTTGTCGATGGTGGCGTAGTTGGATGCATTCATTGGTGGTATGGCCCTTACATGCATGGTAATCACGATATCCGTTCCGAGTCGCGATCCTGCGGAGTGCGCATCTGCGTCGGTCTTGGAAAATTCGCACCTTACATTGCGAGTATTTCCTTCGGGGTCTTAGTTAGCGGGGTGTATCATCATTATCCCTCCGCTTCCACAGGCTGCGATAGCTCCTATTACTGTTACTACCTCGGTCATTGGATTGTCTCGAGTTGTTCTGTGGCCGGTAGTTCGAGTAGTTCCTTTGCTATCCGCCGCGGCTTCTCCCTGGACAAAGGACCGAGGCGTTTCATGAGTTCATCAAGGTCTCGGGAATCTTGTCGTTTAACCTCTTGATGAGTTGGTTGTTAATCCGTTCATGAAACGGAGATCTTCAATACTTCGGGCATGCTTTAACTTGCATGCATTCGTCTTTGAAGCGTTCCATGAATAAACATGTAGACTCTCCTTGGCGTTGCTTTACCTGGCGAGTTCGGCGGGATTTTTGGCGCACTTCTTCCTCTGAGTAAAGTTTAGGCGAAACGCCTTTCTCAATTCCTCAAATCCGTTGATGCTTCTGCGTGGAAGTTTCTTGAACCGATTCAGCGCGTTTCCACTAGTGTGGAGTTGAACATGTGGCACCATTGCGGTGTGGCCAATTTTCAATTGTCGCGGTGATTCAAAAATTACGAGGTGATCATCGGTCACTGTTCCATCGTAGGTCTTTCGTTGGCGGGCATCGCCTTCTTTTGCTACGAGAAGTCAGCGTCGCCGAGTGAGCGCATCCGCCTTTGGCGGCGCCGAGGAGGTATATCTTCATCCTCTTGGTCATCATATCTCATTTACGGACTTCCGGTGTCGGTTTCACTATCCTCGTTGTCAGGAATTTTCGGAGGGCAATTTTCCTCTTTCGGCGCTTGCGCCGTTGTCCTCTGAGTTTGTACTCGGAGGCTTTCGCTGGGGAGTAATGTCGTCCCAATCATCTTGGATTACTGCGGCTACCAAGTGCGGTGTGGACATTGGTGCGCTTTTCATCTTCGTCATTCTCACTCGGATGATGCGGTGAGATGTCTCATCTTCCTCGATTCTCCTCCCGATTCGGTTGAATCTTGGGGGTCGTTTGTCTCTCCGCGCATCTCTTTCGACAACGCGGTGGGAAGTCTCGTATTGAGAATCGAAATTGAGTCGGGCTTTCAAGTTCGACTGATCTCTTCTTCTCTTCCTCTTGCATGAGGCGGTTAATGTTTCGTAGTTTTGGGATACGAAAACTTACGGTGCTAGCTCAGCGCGACCCCTCAAGAGCGAGTGTGTTTGTTTCTATCATTCGCCCTTATTTCGGTCGGTCGTCGGTGCCTTTGTCGGTCGGTTTCTAGCACCGATTGGAAGGGAGTAGTAAAGATGGTCTTGTGTGGGTCTACTCCACTCGTGGTGGTTGTAGTGGCTTGGGTTGTTCTGGCGGGTTCCACGGAGGAAGATCAAGTCTTGGCACGATCCACTTATTTTTAGCGGTACTTGGTTGTCCCAGTGCGCTTAGGAGTTAGTCCGCTTTGCGACTTCTTTCCCATAAGATCATGCGATCGTTGATTTCCATGCTTTGTCATTCTAGTGTTGGTTCTTAGTGTAGGGTCCCACGGATGGCGCCACTTGTTGATACAAAAGTTGGGCGTTCACGGTTTGGAGCTCGGCTCGTACCAATTGAGTGCTGCTTGAGACTGCGCACTAAGAGACAAAAGACACCGTTAGGCTTACGTGGGATTGTCTCCACGATTATCCTCCGGCGTGAGAGTAAGTAATCGGTTTTAGGGTTTAAGGAGAATTAGGGTTTGAGATCGTACCTTAAGCGAGGGATATGATTCCTTTATATCGCGGAATCCTTGTTGGTTCGTGTTCCTCAACCTTCGCGTAACCCGCCTAAGTCGGTTGGGAATGATAATCCTCTTATTTAGAAGATATCGGATATCTATTCCGTGAATAGCTTTGGGCTTGGGCCTTCGTGAGCCCAAACCTCTAATCAGTGTAGCCCGACTCGTGCAAGGCTAAGTTAGTGTTGGACTTTAGCCGGGTTCGTGACCCGGATGTAGACTATACGTCATCATTTATGGTTAAACCGAAAGTAACAATATACAATATCTACTGCTTGAGTTGCATTTCATCGTGGCATCTCTTTTATATGATCACTTCTTTAACATTTTTTTTTTCCGATTTTGGTTGAATTGAGTTGATATATAACAATATCAACTCTTTGAGAAAACTTTTTTTTTTTTTTGGTTTTGGATGAATTGAGTTGATATATAACAATATGAATCTTGTTTTCTTTATTTTATTCTTAGATTAATCTCTATACCGTCTCCATCTTGTCTTTAATTCCTACAGTAACTTTGGCCTTTTCGGTTTACTTAGCATATTGGCCGGCTAAACCTACTTTTAGTTAGGTTCTCTGAACATAGTATATGTTAGAAAATGACTTAAACTCTAAGGTTTGTTTCGTAAATTTTGTTTTGGATAAAAGCCACCTAAATCATTAGTCTTTTCAGTCAATGAACTGACTCTTAAAATCGTTGACAACATACCCAAAACTTATGATTTACAAGGATTATGTTTACGTAGTTTCTTATACAAAAATTTGGTATAGCCAACAATAGGTTTAACTGAAAACACATATGCGTGCATCATCTGAACCAAATTAATTCACAAGTAACTTAGCAGTTAAACCTATTATTGTTGGCTATACATTATTATTTAACCCATGGCCATGTGATTCTAAAACGTATTCGTTGGCTATACACGTATCAGCCGTAAGCTAAGCAAGGGGTTAGGATTCTAAAACCGATTCAAGTCAAATCAAAACATAATCCATCTATTCGTTTCATGGTTTCTGAAATGTATATGAAATTGAACCTTGTGGAGTAACAAAATTCTAGGATTATATGCATAAATATCATATAAGAAACAAGCTTAAAACATCCGCTATGATAAACCTATTAAGAGATTATTAAATTATCACCTCATGTAGTGTCATTAATTTACAATCCTTTTCATATTATAAACATATTCTCACTATGCATAAAACTCTTTGTAGCTATTAAAATTGTCATCTCATCATGCTCATTAATTTCTCACTATGGATAAAACTCTTTGTAGCTATTAAAATTGTCAGCTCATCATGCTCATTAATTTATAAACCTCATCGAACTGTTAGGCATTTTTCTGCACCTAAAAATTGTTTCACTATGGTTCAAAATTTTTAGAACTCTTCATTTTAGACTTATTTTAAACCTCCTTAGTGGATGCTATAAGTAGTAAGTTTACATCCACTATGTTAGACTTTTAAAAAGATTTATAATTGATTCCTATCACTAATTCTTAAACGTTTTGGTTGTATAAACCTATTTCTGCTACACATAAACTTCTTAAAGTTTTATAAACATAACATATATCTCAAGTACATTAAATTGTGAAGATGTTCAAGATATTATACATTTTGATGTCAAGTAAGCATGAAATAAGTTTCCACTATGGTTAACAAAAGTATAAAACTTTTCATCCTATTATAAACCTATTTATAAATGGATTTTGCTAAACAATGCCTGCTAGACCATGCTTAAGACAAAAAGTAATAAGAATATAACAGAAAATTTTGACTTTGTTAAATAAAAATGACATATATTTAAGTTAATTTTTATGTTCATTTATTGTTCATTAAATGCATAGACTTAGGATCAAATGAGAAGAAACCTTAAAATGAGAAGGATGTGAAATAACTATAACTAAACATTAGAGATGTGTCGATTTAAATTAGATGCATCTTTAATCTTTTAAATGCATCATAATATATTTTCTAGCTAAAAATTAGATGTATATACATATATTAGATGCATTTCATCAAGTTAGAATAATCTTATTTATTTTTTATCTTCTACGGGTTAAATTTGTTGCTAGTAGTACTTTGCATCTTTTTCACCTCAAAATCACTTTTGAACTAATTGGGATGCATATAATTGAATCGAGATGCGTCTACTTCAAGTTGATGCATCTTAAATATGTGGTTATAGCTATTTCTCATTCTTCTCATTTCAAGTTTTCTTCTCATTGGATCCTTACCCCGCATGCATAACTAATTTAAATATAGAAAGAACAGATTATTTAATGTATCTTAAATATTGCCCGGTGAGCATTATTTAGCAAAACACTTTATAAATCACCATAGTAGGTACTGTAAGTTTTTAAGGTGCATCTTGTCAACCAAATTTGAAATAATAAATAACATTAATTCATAATTATGAATGACGAATCTATTATACTGAAATGAACATTTTGCATGCCACAAATAAGTTAATCCTTCCATCAAAATCTTTACCTTGTTTATTTGCAAAGTGATTCCTAGTTTTTTGTTTCTATTTTTGTTAAGTTAAAATCAAAATATATATCGTGTCTTAATAGATCAATCTTGTTTTTATTTATATGGATCTCACCGGATCAGTGAAATTGTATTTATAACATAGGAATAGCTAAAAAAAAAAAAAAAAAATGGGTGTGATATCCAGTTGTTTAACATTGGCCAAATCCGACAAGATTGAGCGCGAAAACAAGCTTCGCCATATTCTAAAGGCTCCTGAGGAGTATCATGAGCCCTATAAGGTATATTTCAAAGGCTTGCTAAACAATGATCATGAGACAGTTGAAACGTCGTTTGGTGGTATTGGTGCGGCGATTTGTGATATTGATGACCACTGTGTGTTCGAGGTGCGAAAACAGGTTACAATTAGTAGAGAAACGGAAGGCGATGTGGTAGAACTTCTAGCTTTGATTGAAGGGTTAAATACTGCTGTTGAGCTTGGGATAAAACGTGTTCATATTTTATGTGACAACTACTCGGTTTATCGATATGTAAGTCTTCATATTTTTATAAATTTTGTCAAACATTTTCATATATGATCGTTTCCAATATATGCATAAATTTTTACATCATATAAGTGTAAGAATAGTATCTTTTTGAATTATGATTAAACAAAGGATTGGGATCCTCTCATGTTCAAGTTGAACATAAGAGGATCTCACTATTTTGATTTCATGTCTTGGTTAGGCATGTATTTTAATGCTTTTCTATATATGTCTGGCGGTCTAATGCCATTTTTATAGAAGTTATTTTTTGGCAATGCAGCTCATTAGGGTGGCGCGACCAACAAACAACTCCATTATGACTTTGGTTAATGAATTCGTCTTACTTAGCAAAAAGTTTTCTTTTTGTTTTCCATTTCTCGTCAGTCAAAACAGATTCAAGTTTGCTTATAATCTTGCAAGAGAGGCAATCGCTTCACAAATCACCAAATATACAGAAAATGATTCTCACAAGACAATGGCATTGCTCGAGAAATGTAAAATTTGTTTTGAATCTATACACAGCGGTCAAATGTTTTCTGTTAAAAAGTGTTTACACAGATATTGCTTTTCATGTATGAGAAAGCATGTGGAAGCAAAGTTGCTTCAAGGGCAGTTGCCAGAATGCCCACATGAAAATTGCAAATCTAAACTCCAAATTGAGAGCTGCAGCAAGTTTTTAGATAAAAAATATGTGAACTAATGAGCTTGAGGATAAAAGAAGCCTCGATTCCTCCAACAGAGAAAGTTTATTGTCCGTTTTCTGATTGCTCAGCTTTGATGTCGAAAACTGAGGTGAAAAAGTACACTGCTACATCATCAACCAAAAGAACTGGAATGAGAAAATGTGTCAAATGTCAACGTTGCTTTTGTATCAACTGCAAAGTAGCTTGGCATGATAACATTACTTGCAATGGCTACATGAAGCATAATCTATCTGGTAATGAGACAAAATTTGAGTGTCTTGCATCATGGTATCGTTGGCGTCAATGTATCAAGTGCAAGCATATGGTTGAACTTGCTGAAGGATGCTACCATGTTAGATGCAGGTATTATTATTATCATCTATCTCATGAACATATGCCTTTATAGTTCTAGGACAATTATGAAATCAGGGAATTACAGCTTATATATATGCTATGAAAATAAAGGAAATCTTAGACGGAGTAATAGTTTTGTGGTTTTTATGTACGTATCCATAAAATTAGTTATAGTCAAGGATTGATAGTTCATTAAAAATCGCCAATTCAGTAAAGTTTTACCTTATTTGCATTATTCGTCGACTAAGGAACTTCTAAGCGGAAATTTCCGGAAAAGCAACTCAAAATTTTTTACCCAAAATGGAATGGGTTGAGATTGCCGGTTCTAGGTTTTTTTAGACATTATTCATTTAATAAAAATGTTGGTTTTAAAATCATAAAGAATAGCATTTGGTTCTTGTTAATTATGATTTTGATGAACATGGAATGGGATTGCAGATGTGGATTTGAGTTTTGCTACAACTGTGGATCTCAGTGGATTAACAAGAAACAGACATGCAAGTGTCGTATATGGGATTTGCAAGACCTTATTCATCCCGAGCACATTGGGCGCTGAAATTAGTGTATGTTATTGTCTATGTTACGAGTCATAACTTATGCCTTATTACTTCCTATCGTCATGCATATAAAAAGTAAGAAGTATTGCACAGCTTCTACTGCCCAAGTTGGATGTTATTGCAGCATTTCTTTTAGGGGGAAACCTTTATGCTATTTTGTGTGGTTTTGAAAAGATAAGTTGCTAACCATATGATCTTGTCTTGGTAGTTTTTTCTACAGATCTCTTTAGTCTTTCCGCCTTTCTTGCATTAATATTTTGCCTTTTGGGTCGTTTATCATTTGAGTTCTTTTGGTGTTGTGCTCTTAGGTGTTGCTGGTTTCGTTGTTCCCAGTTGGGTATGTTTTTGTTTTAGCTAGCTTTGATCTCCATTTTGGTGATCCCCTCTTGACTGTGTATTCTGTTGTGGTCCTTGTGGAATAACCGCGATAATATCCCACCCACTAGGTAAAGGGTGTGGATGTTTCAACACCACCACTATACCCCAAACTAGCTTATTGAAAATTATACACTATAAAAGGAACCAAGAATGAAACACCAAACTTTCTTATATATTTCTTATAGAAACATATTACAAACTAGAACAAGAAAGAGAGAACTAATTATAACTACACAACAAGAAGTGCTTGTGTGTTTTTGGTGTGATTGCAAACAAGAAACTAATGATCTATTTATAGGCAAACATGTCCTTGCTAGTTCATGCACTTTGAAAGCAAGTGGAGCAAGTGGTAACAACTTGTAGCAATCAAGTTGTCAATTATTTAATCTTTCATCCAAGTTGATATTAGCCATCTATTATAACAAATCTCCACCTAGGCTAATATCAATTCTTCAATCTCGTCATCAACCGTCGTTGGTGGAGTCTTTAAACCAATCTTTATGTTTTCACAACATTAATCAAGTCCAAACAATAATTGAACTTGATCCCAGCTACTACTTTAGTCAACATATCTGCGGGATTCTTAGAAGTATGGATCTTCTGGATTCTAACTCCACCTTCTTCCAATATCTTTCGTATGCAATGATACCGAACATCAATGTGCTTCGTCCTTGCGTGATAAACTTGATTCTTCGCTAGAGGGATTGCACTTTGACTGTCAGAATGCATCGTGACAAAATTCATTTGATTCCAAGTTCACCAAGAAACCCTTGAATCCAAATTCCTTCCTTTAAAGCCTCTGTCATCTCCATATACTCTGATTCTGTAGTTGACAAAGCAGTAGTTGACTGTAATGTAGATTTCCAACTAATAGAAGCTTTCGCCAGAGTAAACACATAGCATGTCGTAGATATTCTCTTGTCTAAATCTCCGGCATAGTCTGAATCACAGTATCCTTCTACCCACTGACTACTTCCATGTTCGAATACTAACCCTACATCGACCATGTTATGGATATACCGTAATATCCATTTAACATCTTGCCAATGTCCTTTACCAGGGTTATGCATATACCTGCTCACCATCCCAACAACATGACTAATATCTGGTCGAGTACATATCATAGCATACATTAAGCTACCAATAGCATTTGCATAAGGCACTTTCTCCATGTATGCCCTCTCTGCATCATTTTTCGGTGACACGGCATCACTGATCTTAAATTGAGAAGCGAGTGGAGTACTAACTCGTTTTGTTTGCTTGTCGAACCTAAAACGCTTTAGAATCCTTCTCAGATATTGTTTCTGAGTCAAATAGAGCTTCCTCAATTTTCTGTCTCTGACTATCTTCATGTCGAGAATCATCTTTGCTTCACCGAGATCCTTCATCTCAAATTCGCTTTTCAACCTAGTCTTTATTTTTTCAATCTCGTCTAGACTTTGAGAAGCTATCAACATATCATCTACATATAGAAGAAGATATACGAAGGATCTATCTTGTAGCTTTTTCAAATAGACACAATGGTCGTATTTGCTTCTTGTGTACTTCGACTCCGTCATAAACTTATCAAATCGCTTGTACCATTGTCTTGGGGATTGCTTCAATCAGTACAATGATTTATGAAGCTTACATACTTCATGCTCTTTTCCAGCAACTTTGAATCCTTCTGGATGAACCATATAGATTTCCTCTTCCAAGTCTCCATGTAGAAATGCAGTATTCACATCCATCTGAACTAGTTCCAAATCCAACTATGCTACCAAAGCCAACAAAATTCTAATAGAGGAATGCTTTACCACTGGAGAAAAAACTTCATTATAATCAATTCCCTCTTTCTGAGCGTAGCCTTTAGCTACCAATCTTGCTTTGTAGCGAACATCATCCTGCCTAGGAAATCTTTCTTTCTTTGCATACACCCATTTGCATCCAATTGCCTTATTCCCTTTTGGGAGGTTGGTTAACTCCCATGTCTTATTCTTCTCAAGAGACTGCATTTCCTCGCTCATGGCAATCCTCCATTCTCGCTCTCTGATTCTCGAACCGCTTCAGAGTAAGTAGTAGGAACATCATCAGCTGCAAAGCCACCGTATCATTAAGGCGAGCAGGCCTTTTAGTGTTTCTTTTGGGCTTGTTGGTAGCAATTGATTCATATTGTTGCTGTGGAGGTTCTTCGATTTGAACCTCCTTCTTCATAATCTCCTTCTACCAATGGAGAATCATCAATTGTTTCTCTATCATCTGGTACAATTATTCTTTCAAACTCTACCTTTTTGGAAGTTCCATCTAACTGCTTAGCATTCACCTTCTTCAACATGGTAGATTCATTAAAGGTGACATCCCTGCTAAAGATCGTCTTCTTCGTCTCTGGACACTATAGACAATAGCCTTTGATTCTAGAGGTAATCCCCATGAGTAATGCTTTCTTTGCTCTGGGATCCAACTTTGATTCCTTCACATGATAATATGCAGTGGAACCAAAGACATGCGAGGAAACATAAACTGTAGCAGGTTTTCCATACCATTTCTCAAATGTTGTTTCCCATCAATAGCAGTAGATGGCAAACAATTAACGAGGTGACACGCATACGTCACAGCTTCATCCCGGAATTCTTTACCCAACCCAACATTGGATAACATACACCGAACTGTCTCCAACAAAGTTCGGTTCATGCGTTCTGCCACCCTGTTCTGTTGTGGCGTATGCCTGACAGTGAAGTGTCTGACAATGCCTTCGTCTTCACAAAATTTTATGAACTAATCATTTTTATACTCTCCGCCGTTATCTGTTCGGAGATGTTTGATCTTTCTGCACGTATGAGTTTCCATCATCTTTTTTCATTTGATGAACATTCCTAGCACTTCATCCTTTGTCTTCAACGTGTACACCCAAAGTCTTCGAGAAAAGTCATCAACAAAGGTCACATAGTAGTGTTTCCCTCCTAAAGAGCTTATCTTTGAGGGACCACATACGTCAGAGTGGACATAATCCAAGATACCTTGTATCTTGTGGATAACAGTCCCAAATTTCACCCTTGTCGTCTTTCCGTTGATGCAATGCTCACAGAGATCAAACTTACAGGAACTCACTCCTTTCAATAATCCTTGCTTTATGAGCAAATTCAAGGATTTCTCTCCTGCATCTCCTAAGCGCATATGCCATAACTTCACAGCTTCTGAATTTCTATCACCAGCGGTAACAACTGCTATAGTTCCAACAACTATTCTACCCTTGTAGTGATACGTGTTCTTTATTTTACGAATACCCTTCATTACTTCAAGTACGCCAGAGATGATCTTCATAACCCTATACTTTGCTCTTACTTCGAATCCTTTAGATTCTAAGGTACCGACTGAAATGAGATTCTTCTTCAACTTTGGCAAATAACGAACACCTTTCAAGGTTACAATTGTTCCATCTATATTCTGCAATCGAACGGAACCAATCCGATGAATAGTGAGGGGAGTTTCGTCTGCCGTATAAACAACTTCCTCATGTTCTTCAAAACTACTAAACCACTCTCGATGTGGTGTAATATGATGGCTACATGCGGAATCTAATAGCCATACATCATAAGCATTCTTGGTCATTCTTGGTTGACGATGTTGCAAGAGAGATCTGATTCTTCATCATCATACTTGGTGACATTCGCCTCAGCTACAACTTTCCCTTTCTAATGATTGTCCTTGGTTTTCAACTTTGGACAATCTCTCTTCCAATGACCTTTTTCATGAAAAAAGGCACATTCATCTTTGCTTAGTCTCTGCCTCGACTTGGATCTACATCTCTTATCTGTGCCCTTCTTCAGTGAACGACCTCTGACCAGCAAAGCCTCTACGTCTCTACTTAAACTAATCTCCTTGTCCTATCTTCTCAGTTCTTTACTATACAAGGCGGCACAAACTTCACTAAGAGACACATCATCCTTTCCATTAAGTAGAGTTGTTTCAAGCAACTCGTACTTCTCTGGAAGCGATCCCAACAGTATCAATGCTAGATCCTGCTCTTTGAACACCTCATCCATATTCATCAATCGGTTACCAGCTGGTTAAAACTAGTAATGCGATCATTCATCGTGGTACCGGGTACATAAGTGAAGCGAAAGAGTCGCTTCTTCATAAAGAGCTTATTATGACAATTTTTCTTCAGAAATTTCTCTTCCAACGCCACCCACAGTTTATAGGCGGATGTTTCTTTTGAGAAAGCATATTGTTGCTCTCTCGAAAGACATGAACGAACCGTACCACAAGCTAACCGATTGATGGTTAACCAATTCCTTTCTTCTACATCCTCTGGTTTACTTTCTTCAGCGGCAATGTCTAGACCTTTACGAAAAGAGCGTCTAGAACCTCACTTTACCACATCTTGAAATGGCTTGTGCCATCAAAACCTCCACCGCCAATCTTGCATTCGTCAATCTTGGTCTAGCCCAACTTGGAGATGTTGGATCCACCGATGTGGAAGATTTGTCAACTATGCCATCCACCATTTCGTGTACAAATTAATTTTCAATAGCTTGACCAAAAACCAGCGAATTCTTTTCGATGTGGAGGATCAAATTTAATTGCAACCACAGAGCATACTAAGAATAACTTCGGCTCTTGATACCACTTGTTGTGGAATAACCGTGATAATATCTCATCGACTAGGTAAAGGGTGTGAATGTTTCAACACCACAACTATACCCTGATAAGGATTTAAAAGGTACACTTTTGAGGGGTCATTTAAGCCCTTAATTGATCACTTTTGTATCCGTTACTACTTGATTTCGTTCCTTTTTACTTTTTAGGTCTCTTGAAGGCAAATTGCTGGAATGACACTTATTCGGACGAAAAGGCGCGAATATACGAAGAAAATGGCCAAAGTCAAGAATCGAGACACTTAAGCTGCTGAAATTGAAGGGGACGCGTCACGGCTTAATTGCGGCCGTCGCGACACACCTGAGGCGACTCGGAGAGCAAATTGATATTTTACAAGTGGCATCGGGTTTTAAAGAGTAGGCGTCACAACTCGGATGGCCTAGATTTGATCCCGACGACGTCGGAGGTTGAAGCCGTGACGTCACAAACATAAGGTATTGTAACTCTTTATATATAATTCGAATTTTCAGTATTTGAAAGAGGTAGTTTTGTGGAGTAAAACCTAAACCGAACATAGGTTGTTTTGGGCAGTATTTTAAGGTTCCATACCCTATTTTACAACAAGATAAGTGATTTACTTCATTAATTCAATTATGTCTTCGATTGTTTGTGTGTATGCTTGCATGTTTTCCATGTCCGGCTAATTTACTTGTGTGTTTGCTTATATTTATGAAACCTAGGTATTGAATATTGATTGGTTGTCTCTTATCTTAATTGTAATTGGCTTAGGAGTGCTTAAAGTCATCGTTGTGTTTTTAATGCTTGATTAATCTTTGTTGAACCTTAGCTTATATTTACTAGTGGAATTGTAGGCTAAATATCCAAAGATAACCTTATTGTTAAGTTTATGAATCCTAGAGATTTCGTAGTCATTAACCTTAGGTAGATTCAAAGAGTTAGGGATAAAAGCACACCCTACGACCTTAGAAAATACAACGTGTTAAGAATAAGGACGTGACAATTCAACCATCAATAGGAGATAACTATGGAGTAATAGCATCTAAGTAAACACATTTTTAATCATCATAAGAGCACACAACAATAGACATAAACTACACTCACCTTAGATTAGATAATTAGATAATTAGAGTAATCGGTAGATATACCAACCCCCCAAATCAAATACCCCGAGATTCGTACCTTTCAATTTTCTAAAAAAATATAAAAAATAATCTTCCTCAACCCCAACCTTAGCGTAGTAACTTCTCACTAGCATTCCTATTCCCCTAGAGAACGATATCAATTCCTGAGGCTTACCCTAATACTACACTACAACGATTAGGTTCACTGCCTAGGGTGTTGAAAAACTTGCTTGACGAAAAGGATGTTCCTTTGACCCCGAACGCGCGTTGTACGCGTATCATACCCCAAACTAGCTTATTGAAAATTATACACTATGAAAGAAACCAAGAATGAAACACCAAACTTTCTTATATATTTCTTATAGAAACATATTACAAACTAGAACAAGAAAGAGAGAACTAATTATAACTACACAACAAGAAGTGCTTGTGTGTTTTTGGTGATTGCAAACAAGAAACTAATGATCTATTTATAGGCAAACATGTCCTTGCTAGTTCATGCACTTTGAAAGCAAGTGAAGCAAGTGGTAACAACTTGTAGCAATCAAGTTGTCAATTATTTAATCTTTCATCCAAGTTGATATTAGCCATCTATTATAACATATTCTTCTTACTATAACTAGTTATAATACTTATGCACGCACGAGTTTTTTTTTATATATATCTTTTAATTATGTATCATTATCGATTAAGAAAATAAACAAATCGTGCCCTAAATGATTATTCTTGCTAAATTAAAAATATGAAATATTATGTATATAAGCTTTCATTTATTTATATGACGCATAATTTCATTAAGTAATAATATTCTAGTTATTGATATTTAGTAAAATATTTTTCATTGATATTCCAAATATGGTTCTTGACGTGCATAGGGTGTTGGTAACGATTATAATCCAAGTTGGGTTATATTAGTTTGAATTTTTGTATTACAAATTTAGTCACTTGCACTCAATGAGTTTTCTATAACCATTGATTATTATTACAATACTTCGTAACAATTTAACTATTTCAAATCATTAAATATTACTTTCCCTTTATTTCTTTATAAGAAATTCACGGCTGTGAAACAAACATCAATGAATTGGTTAAAGGCTAACTTTTGTGTCAAATATGTGTTTTATTTTACATGATTTCTATTAGGATTATAAAATGTTTTTATGTCATCATTCGTTGATGTATAAATTTAGTTTTTAATCAATTAGCTACATATGTATTAGATAATCTTGTGTAACCGTATACGTACTGAGTTTTAGCATAACGCAAATCTAGTGACTAGCATTGTTTATTTATGTGTATATATGAAATTGGAGCTAATTCTGAAAAGGAGACAAAAAGTAGGGACAAGGTCACCATCTAAGCCAAAAATAACACATCTTTTTTAAATGGTCATGTGCAACCGTGCTACTGTGTTACTTCTAATGTGCTACTCCATTAAATGTGCGACACGTGTACAGTAGTAGGTGGATGTTTTCCAAAATATTCCTATTTTTTCTTAGGGGTAATTATGAGAATGCATGTTTTGCTCAAGGTGTCAACACTTTTTAGGAAAAAAGTTGGGGTATTTCCAAAATAAACCTTGAGACTTGCGACTTTTATACTTTTCATCTAAGATTGACAAGTGTCCTTCGTAATTTGTGTACCCAATTATTTTTTCTGACTTTTACATCTATGATAGTACAGCGACCGAATCTCAGCGACTTTTTTAAGAATCTTGCGAATTTTTTTTTTGTCCTTTAGTAAAAAAAGTCAAAGTTACTAAAATATTTTTTTATACTTTTATTTCCTTCCCAATGCTGAGCGACTTAAGCGAAATAATTTAAGCGACTTTTTTTACTTTATACTTTTGTACCTTTTAGTACCTTTTTTACACTTTTCAAAATTATAATTTTAACTAAATTGTCTATTATACCCTTGTTTCTTCCATTTCCACCACACTACAAAATTTATGACATTTCGTCACTAAAACTTTTGACTACTAATACTCGTAATAAGTTGTATACAAAAACACAAATAGTTGCTCACAGCCTCACACCACTCCACTACTCCCCCAAACTTCTCATTTTCATCTCAAATAAAAAAGTTGAAAACCTAACAGACGATCTCCGGCGATGTTAATGGCGTCAGACAATCGTCACACCGTCACCATCGCCGTTTTCTCACCGTCACCGTCACCATCGCCGTCTTCTCACCGTCACCGTCACCGTCACCATCGCCGTCATCTCTCCGTCATCGCCATCTTCTCTCTGTCATCGCCGTCCTCTCTTCGTCATCCCCGTCGATTTCGATACATCCATTTGGTTAATCTCTTGTTCTATTTTTGAATTACTTATTGTTATAATTGATTTCAATTGTAAAATTGAGTTTAACCTAATTTTGCAATTGATGGTTTATTGAACTACTTACTGTTATAATTGATGAATTGTTATTTTATTGATTGGTACTAATTGAACAGTTTAGTAATGTGGATCTCTATGAATTTAGTTGGTGAGTAGTTTGTATGTGATGATTATAAGTCGTGTGTCAATGTTAGAGTCCTGTTTTTGACGAGAAACATATCGTTTATAGATGAACAACCGATAACTTTTGGTTAATGGAAGTTTTGTGATAGAAATGTTCGATCCACGAAACTAGGTAGGTTAATATGGAATTTCAATATGTAAGGAACAAGGTGCAATTTTGTATACTATTTGGACCGCCGATAATTGGCGCATTTAAGTTTAGCTTAGGAGACTTGGTATCGAATGGTAGGTCATCACTTGTGTCTTGCATATACCTACATACATACATACTTGGACACTTGGTTACTTTCTTAAGTATGCTTAATGAACTGGAATCACAAGGAGTGCATTGTATTTCTTTCCTGAGCTCTATCCTTTTAAGAAACTAATTATGCTTCATTATGGGATATCTTTCAGATAAGTGCAAATTCAGTTTGTGGGTTTACGGGAGCTACCATTGGCCAGTTACCATGCTTAGAGATATCCTCAAGTGTTACGAGCTTACACTTTTTCCAGCTATTTTCATACAGATGAACATAACCGGCCAGAGTTCCAACTTAAGTGTTATGACTACTTTGGCAACGGTGAAACTCTTACATTCCATTCTATCTTAGAAGTACTTTTTTTTTCTCATTCTCAATTTCCAAAAACTGAAAGGTATGAATGATTTAACCTTGTATTGCAGGTGTGGCATTATTAGTGTAGCAAGCAATGTCATTGCATTGACTTAGGTACTTGCACGAGTCTGTTAATTATTCTTCCTCAGTTTGCTTTTTCTCTCATTGAAGTGTTTATGAAGTTATCTTAGTTGATATAGTGTTGGAAAGGCTTCGATATTACTTATGCTCGACAGTTCACCTGCTTAGCGCTGCTCCATGAGCACTGCAATTTCTTGCAGTTAAAATCAATCTGAGTCTGAACAAACACTCAAAACATGTTCACTTGTCGAGAGCATATTGCATCTTGAGCCAATAGAAGTATGTAAGCATGGTTATAAAGATACCCATATGCTCTATCGGGCTTGTTATCGTTCATAAAGCAAAAGTAACTTGTATTTGTTGTGGTTTCTTAGGTCAATATTTTAAAGGGGCACACCGCACGGTGCTCCAAGATTTGGGAAGGTGTTTGGAGGACAGTTCATTGGACGGTATCATATTATATCCTATCAGTATAACAATATCATATGCATCTGGGACTTCTTCTAATTCTTTTATGACATCTTAACCTAGTAGCATCTCCACTTTGAAAATAGTTGTTTAAATTTAAGTGTCACGGATCACAAAAAGTTATCGATTTCGGTCAAGTACATATTGAGCGATTCTTAATGAAATTTTAGTCTTAGAACAAGTAAGATGTAACCCAAATCGATTTGGAAACCAATAAAATTCGTAGTTAAATATAGGATAAGCGTTAATGATTAATCACACTTGAAAATGGATCACTTCCCATCCGTTGCATGAACATAATACCCTGATTAGTTGTTGTAGTAGATTTGTATGCCCATGGAATCCTCTCTTTAATACATTAAGCACATTTTATGTATATGGTCCTACTTATAACAGTTTGAATGCTTAGACATTATATGTCACACCGATGTGTTTTTTGAGTTGTGTCGATTTTATTTCATTAGAGGCCAAGTACTAGCAGTGGTAATCACTACCACTAGCAGTGGTTACCAAGTACTAGCGATGGTAATCACTACCACTAGCGTGGTTTAGTAACGCTAGCAGATGGTTAAGACGACGGGGTTCATGTAGAATCCAAAAACAATGTTCTTGATGCTAAAGAAGTTGTCCGAGAAGTGAATTTAAATGTCACACACCTGAAAACTTGAACAAAGTTGATGTTCTTGATTTATCAAAACCGAAGAGACTCAATCATCCGAGACATTCACGAGACTAAAATCCAAAACTCGGTTAAGGTACGACCAAAGCGAGTACTTCAAAACCAACAAGACTAAAACGGACCTAGTCCTGGCACATTTGGTCGGACCCCAAGGCCAAGCCTGTCTCAAAGCTTATCTTTCCTCGATAAAAGCGAACTCCCGATTCCATGAGAGCTAGCATTGATGCACACACAAAACCACGAGTTGCGGGGCCTACATTGTCCGCTTCAATCTGCAATTAGAAGATTTTCAAGTGGATTGAAACCAATCAAAAGCGCTCTGCCAGTTAAAGATGATGATGCTTGCTAGTTCAACTGCTTCACCGTATTGTTCTTAACTTGACATTGTTCATATTAGTTCTCCTCAATTGTTTTAACTTTAGATGGATCTGTTTTTCTTTATAGGAATGCTACCCGGGTGGGAGCCGCAGGAACAACACCTCGGGTCGGGTTTTACTTCTAGGTTGGAGGAGCGAGCGAAAGGCGAAAACAGTGCATATTTGAAATTATATAGCCTTTGTTCAAGCGATAACCATATCAAGAACATTAATGTTTTTCTTAATATTGTGTACTAGTTTAATTCAAAGGTTGAGGAGAGGGTTCAAGCAAAGAAGAAGAAAAGACTAATATGCAAGCGAAGTCAAAAACCAGAAGGCAAAGAAGAAGGGCATGAAAGCTTAGTCCCAAATGCCGGTTCGAGTTCACCAAATGAGGACATGACACTGGTGACACTCGCCGTTGGTCGTTGAAAAGTTTCTTTACAAGTGTATGTAATAGGGTGGTTTTCTTTGGTTTGAAACTTTTGCAAGTATTATGTGCGATTTTAACCGTCGAAAAATGGTTCTGTTTCGTTTCTTGAATTGAAAGATGTCATTTGCATAAATGGTAAATGGTTCTTGTGGTAATTACAAATTATGAATGCTTTCTTGAGATAGTTAACAGTTATTGCATAAATAGCAAATGGTTCTGTCACATGAGAGAGTAAGAATGGTTGTTTATAACAAATTTGATAGTTGTTGTACAAAATGATATATGTATTTGTGCATAATAATGTGTTTCCAAAACCAAATACCCCAAAAAATTCGCTTCTACTAACAGTAATTACATTACTCATAGTGACGATACCAAAAAATAATCAAGAAACTGAAGTAAAAGAAAACTTTGAGGGAAACATCCTTGAATGCAAACTGCAGCATCCGTCCGCTAACCCATATTTTATCTCTGCTATACCTCAACACCTTCATCCTTTTAGAAATCTGGCAATCATTATTATATCGTATAAGTTCTAAGTTTATTGGTAATCATATATACACGCAATCATTATGACAACTTTTCACAAAGAATCAAAAGCAAATCACCGCGAAATATAAAATACGCCTTTAACTTTAGAATAGCTTGATTCAAAAGCAACAAGCACATTCATGTGCAGACATAAACACGTCCTAAAACTACTTACATGCTTATTACAAAAGAATATAAAAGTTTTAATACCCTCTAAATCGATGAAGTTCTATAACATGGAACGGACATAAGTATCTTCAAAGTATAAATGCTCACCTTTGAGTCTGCGGATCGGTGGTTCTATTTCCATTTTCTTGAAATTTTAAAGAATGTATTTATATATTAATAACAGCTTGTAAATTGGGAATCTTGTCCAAATGCTCCAACTATTGAACATGCTACTTGCAATAATTTCCCTGCATTTACAAATAGAACCAAATGGAATTATATAAACCCCGTCACATACAAAAAAATAATCCTTAAGAAATGTACTATCATTGTATCATCATTAGAATTTGAATTTGATATTTTAACACCCAATATGGTTTAACACAAAACTAATAAGGAACACAATTAAGTAACCTAGACAACCACTAGAATTTATCTTTACTTGAATCTTTTCAAATTTATTTCGGGTTCAGAAGTTTTCTTAATTTAAATTTAATTTCACGTTTTTTATTAAACAAGGTATCAAATGAAATGTAGAAAACACTTCATATTTTAATTCTAGACATATTGCAAACTTATGAAAGCAAATATGTCACCAGAACCAAAATAGTGTAGAACAAAAACCTAGAACTCTGTTTTATTTATTTATTTATTTATTTATTTTTTTATTTTTTTTTTCACATTTCACAAATTTGTAAACTACTATTAATTACGAGATTTTGTATCGCATTTATGAGAACTAGAAGTGTACGAGAACCATGCGGGGGTAATGAAAAGGGGAAGACAACGGTGTGCAACCTATGGTGGTTCGGAGCGGAGATTCAAAGGATTTTCTAGCTTAAGGAAAGAAAGAGTGTGAAGAGGGTTTGAAAGTTCTGGAAAAGAGAGAGTGGGTGTGTTTGTGTGTGTAAAAGATGGGTAAAACATACAATCTCCCTCTAGTAGCTATCAAAACCTATCACACTCTCACCATCAGCGGAAAATCACCCGAATCTCCGCTGCTGAACCACCATAGTTGCAGCATAGCGCGGGTACACTTCTAGTAATATAATATAGATATAGATATATAGGTTACAAAGAGATAATTACAAGGATGGTAACTAGGATATAGAAAATAGGCAAATTACTACTATCAGTTATCTCCTTACTCAACGCCAATCAAATATTCACATATGTATTGACGTTATATAGATTATCAATATGTTGGTAATTTATCAACGATAAGGATCAAAAGTAACAAACACACCTCTATTTTGCTTAGCCACAACCTTCACTTGCGGTCGTGTATCAACCTCCGTAGCATTCTTCTCCGCTTTCTCCTCCATCGGAAACAAAACGCCATCAATACCCTGAACCGATATTCTCCCATCTGTATAAATATCCGGTCAAACAAATACGCAGACTCCTCCCGACCCAAATTTAACCGACCCATCGCCTTCTTCAGCCACCACCTTATGTGGCAACCGCAATGTATCATATCGCACCTTACCAAACCGCCTAACCGAATTATACATACTCTCTTGGTTTGATACTCGGGTATTAAATGATAATAAATGATTTGCTCGGTGCACCCGGATCACTCACCGGTCTGTTGTAAGTTTTGCCATTGCTTCATCGTTTGGTGCTAACACCGTTAAAACATAACCCTCGATACTAGTTTTCCCATCTATGTTGCTAACGATGTTAAGTTTACCAAAATGTCTACTAGTTCATTGTACCGCCGTAATGTAGGAGTGTTTGGATGAAATCTTTCACCGCAATAACGGATGTAGTATTAGATTCACAAAGACACCATATGGTTTTACCATAACATAACATAAAATAAATTGACCAAAAACATACTAAGGGTGTTTCTTATAGCTTATTTATAAATAGCTTTTGCTTATTAACTTGTCACCTAGTAACTAAGCTAAACAAGCTCTTTTAGACAAGTACCTCCACATTTGCTTCTAATAGGTTAGTGACAAAAATAAGTTGTTAAGCCTAGGTCGTTTGGGTACTTACAACCTATCGGAATATAATCTGTAATAAGTCGAAAAGCTACTTAAATAAGCTCATTTAAACACCCCTAAATGGACACCGGAATAAAAGGATGCCAAATGAATAATTTCTCAAGTCATTTTCCACAAACAAAACATGTAATTTAAGTTTGCAAATCGTAAAAGTGAGTAAGGTACTAATAATGGGTAATTCGAACTATGTAAAATAACAAATGCAACTTGATTGAGTATAAGCATTTACGACTCTCGCCATCAAAATGGTGATGTGCCCCACCAGACCGGGCAAAAGGCCGGAGCCAAAGACGGCCCCGACGCCATAGCATCATAAACCGGAAGAACCGGAGGAGCTCTAGTCGAGCAGGGACTAACCGAGGTCTTTTCAACCGGTTAGTCCTCGGATCCACAACAGGAGCTCCTTCAGGCAAAACCGCGAAATCTCCTCAAACTCCTCCTCTTATTAAACTCCTCCACCACAACTCTAGGAACCAACAACCTATCTATCCCATGAACCACCCCATCAAACCTCACCACATCATCGGGTCGGGTCACTTTCGCCAACCCACCCACATACTTTTGACCCAAACTCTCCCGGGTCAAAACCAAACCCTCCTCATCACACAATGTCTCATACTCACCCGGGCCATGCCCATGCCCATGACCAGACCCGGATTCCCCGGGATAGCTTTCCGACCCGACCCGGAACAACATGAAACATCACCAAGCTCTGCAAAGACTTAAGGTTTCTTGGTTCAAGCAAGAACCTTTTAAAATCCGGATCCAAACCCATTTCCAAAGCCTCATTACTAGCGTGGGAACCACTATCACAATGGGAACCACTCTAGTAACCATATTATTTCCATCAACATGAATGCTAGTCTCGAATACGAACATCCAAAGAAAACAACTTGAGATAAAACATAACATTCTGTTTTTTCTCGTAGACTCCATAATATATGCAAAATAAAAATTGTTGCTATTACATGAAATTCAAAACATATGTGATCTCAGTTTGAATCTATATATTATTATATCAATCAAATACCGACAAAACATATCAGCAATCCTACAAAAACTTTTGTCAACATTTTTGCACTTTGGGTGCGAAAGAATATTTTTCTAGATACATGACTTGTGTGGGCGCAACATGTGGATTACAACCACTAAAATAGCTATCATTTTCAAATGTATAACTGAAAGCCAAAACTTTTAAATAACTCAAACGATTAAACTACTAAAGAAGACTTACTTTACATATATTTCGTAAAGATCAAGGTTAGTGGCATAAAGATGGACGAATGACACCGACCAAACCATCGCTAGTATATTTAGGTAACCACTGCTACTTTATTTTATTCCACTGCTAGTGTTACTAAACCACTTGCTAGTGTATTTAGGTAACCATTGCTACTTTATTTTATTCCACCGCTAGTGTTACTAAACCATTTGCTAGTATATTTAGGTAACCATCGCTACGTTTCTCGAAACCACTTTGCTAGTTTCTTGTCGTTACCATCGCTAGCTTGTTTTGATTCTAATCAATATGGGACTCGCACTATTGCATACTAAGTCCACACAATAATTGGTGATAATCGAAGCTCATTTACACAACAATCGGTGTAAATGAAACACTAATTATTATATGTATATTAAAATTAGAGAAATAATACCTTGACGGTGAATTGACCGAAGATGGTGAGATAACCGAGATGAAGGTGTTGATAGCCGTAGGTGAAGGTGTTGATACCGAATGCGGTGATGGTGGCCGGAGGTGAAGGTGTTGATAGCCGGAGTTGATGGCGGCTTGAGAGAGAGAGATAAAACTTCTAGTTTTTTAATTGAAATGAGAAATAATGTGAGGAGTTATTGTTTTTGTTTTTAGAGTTTTAGTTTCATAGTTTTTAGTTTAAAAAGTGAGTTAGTAGTAGTAGGCTAATTTTGGTTTTGTTAAAGGAAAGAAGATGCTCAACATGTAAAAATAGTTAAGGGTACAATAGTCATTTTAATTTAAAAAGTATTTAAAAGTTATGTAAAAAAAATATAAAAGTACAAAAGTACAAAGTTAAAAAAGGCGCTCAAAGTAATTCGCTTATGTCGCTCAGCATTAGGAAGGAGCAAAAGGAATAAAATAATACTTTCCAAAGTTTGACTTTTCCTCGAAAATATAAAAAATAAAATCGTCGAATCTTAAAAAGTTCTTTGGATATAAGTCGATTATAAATCATAGGTACAAAAGGTAATTTCAATGATTGGGTTACGAAAAGTGTCGGGACACTTGGCACTCTTAGATTGGAAGAAAAAAGTCGCAAGTCTCAAGGTTTATTTTGGAAATACCCAAACTTTTTTCTTAAAAATTGATGACACCTTGAGCAAAACATGCATTCTCATAATTACCCATTTTTCTTATTATTAATAGTATTAAAAAACCATAATACCCTCATCTTTTATATAAAACTAGACTATAGACCCGCGGGTCTCGCGGGTGTCAATCAAAAATTTATAAGGCCAATGATAATGGTATGGTTTCCCTCCAACCAATCGAATAGATGACCGAGTTCTCTCCATTAGCTCAACCGAATTGGTGACCGATCACCCCTAATCTTTTCAAAGTTATGGTTGGCGTAGCAACCGCAAGTTTCATTCTCTTTTGTGTATGTATTGTTTTTTTATTAGTTTTTGTGGGGTATGTTTTTTTTTTGTGTGGTTACGGTCGCCTTATTAGCTAATTATGGTTGTGTGTTGTCTTGGAGAGAGAAAGCTGATATGACAGAGTGTGACCACAATATTTATGGTTGTCATTAGCATTGACCTAATAGAGATAACTTGAAAAGTACAACACCTGTATAAATTACCCAGTTAAAATAAAACCAGAAGACATTTGGGGGTGTTTGCCTGACTTAATTATGTAGGATTATGAAGTCGTGTAACTTTTGAAACATCACAAGCCCATTTTTTTTTGCTTATGAACTTATCATGCACTTATGTTAAAGACAAACATTAACATTTGAGTTTCCAGTAATAGTAAAAATAGTATGAACCAATACCCTTGGTGTTGGGGCCAACAAATTATTCACTTCCTTAAAGGAAAAAATAGACATCATACTAATCTTCAAGTCCAAGATAAGCAAAGCCAAATCTACTTCAAATTTCGCAAAAAGAAAATATCACGTCAACGTACTACTGCCCATTTAGAAATGATAAACTTGTATTCTATTGCCAATTATATCACAAGTAGAATGATTCAGATTATTCGATGTTACAAGTTCAATCTTTAGCACCACACCCAAACAACCACTAAGCCATATCAAATTGGCGAATATTGAATTACGAACATCTGGACAGTAAATACAATTAACAATCACATCAACTTCTTTTGAAGTTAAATACGATTTGCCACTAAGATTATGAAAGTCTAGGCAATTATGTATCCAAGTACAATAGTTAAATAAGTGCTAAATTATACCCATTTCGACAATCGTTTGTTTCCATAAGATTAAATCTCTAGTATTTTGTATTTAAAGGTCTCAGAACCCGCAAGCATGAGAAAAATGTCACATTTTCACATTTTGATCATATATGAATGAAGGACATAAGAGAAAAGAAAATATGGAAATCACCACAAGCATAGATGCATCTCAATATTTTCTTGCAGACGCATAACATCAAAACTATCATAGACCTCATCATTTCGTGTAAGTAAGTCTCCTATCCATCGGTTGACATAGTGCAACAGCATACATTGCTCAACAACTACATAAGAAAGTTATCAAACATACAATTCATTCATGTTGGATCAAAATTGTGAGTATAAAACTGAGAACTTTCTGGTGTTGTAACCATGACCGCAAAAAGAAAATACGGGGTAGTAGCAATTAATACCAGTTTTGGGTGAAAGTGAAAACAAAGTACATAAATTTTACAATTACTAGACGAGTACCCGCGCCTAGCGGCAGCGATGTTTAGTTTTCTGCAAAGTTCCGACGAGCCATAAGTTTCTTTCAACAAACTGTATTTGTAGCATTAGAGAATCGTTTTCGAATAAATACAATTTTGATGCGTGGTTGCAAGTTTTTTAAAAAATTATGTGGAGTCGATCTAAGTGTGTGAGTATATTTTCTAATAGGATTGTTTTAAGTTATTAAGATTTTTAGTAATAATAGATTCAAGCATTACAAAAAGCAACGGTATTATGTAGTTGGCAATACTATATTATAGTTTAGAGGTATAGCCAACATGTGTGACCGCTTTTTCTTGTTTTGTCAGTAATTTAGGTAGTGATAACTATTTTTTTTACATGTGTAACGTTTATCATTTAGTGTGTGGCTTTTAAAATTGTAACTTTGCAAATTGGATATCACCATATAAGATTATTTTGTACTATCAATTTGTATAGATATTTATGCATTGTTCAAAGCTATTTGTTTGAGGTACAAATAATTATCGCTAAAGATAACAATACTATTTATTTTTTGTGATTTTAATAAACTTACATAACATTATTGATACACTGGACAAAGGGCTATACAATATATATTAACTTTTAAACGACGATTCATATCCCTTAAATGGTGCAAGAGCAACATTTTTTAAAATAACATTATACAAATAACAAATTACATGTGTCAAAGCAAAATAAACCAAAAACTACAATTACTTGGTCTCTCCTTTCAAAAAAATTGTCACGGGTTCCACAACTACTTCATCATTTCTCATATAATTTTGTCAAATTTGAAACCCGATTTCACCCGGGTGATTCAACTGGTTGAACCGTTCGATAAAAAAGCAGTCGATTTAAACCGAGTCAAACCGATAGGTTGGGTGAAAAAATGTCAAATTAAACCGGTCACCCACGGGTTTGAAGCGTCCCGGTCAACCCGGTGTCGGTTTCAACAGTGAACCCGTATCGGTTTCAACGGGTCAACCCGGTATCGGTTTCAATTGGTTGTTTTTAATTTGGTAGATGTGCTTTTAATTGGGTGTACAATGTGAATAAATTATTGTACTTTTAAGTAATGGGGTGTTTAATAACAATATTAATTATATTATTTATTTCTCTCCATTGACCATGTTTTCAACATTCAACTTTCAACATTTTTCACTTTTTCCACTTTGACCATTTTTCCATTTTATATAGTTTCAACAGGTGAACCCGGTATCGGTTTCAACGGGTCAACCCGGTATCGGTTTCAATTGGTTGTTTTTAATTTGGTAGATGTGCTTTTAATTGGGTGTACAATGTGAATAAATTATTGTACTTTTAAGTAATGGGGTGTTTTAATAACAATATTAATTATATTATTTATTTCTCTCTCCATTGACCATGTTTTCAACATTCAACTTTCAACATTTTTCACTTTTTCCACTTTGACCATTTTTCCATTTTATATAGTATAGATTTTATCACCTATACGAAAAACTTCTTTCTAAGAGAACTTCGAAATGCGGACTCCTACCAAACAAAACTCTTAACTTTAAACAACATAAATCATTTTATCTATTACGGAGTATATATCAAACTTGTGTCCTTACCCATATACATCTACACTAATATAGAACGAATCTCTTTTTATACTCGTGCTACACACTTCGTTTTCGCAAGTATCAAATTACAAAAAAGAAGATATACAAAGCAATTTACAGGAATGCCATCATCCTACAACTAATTAACGAAAACATATAGATAAGCATCTATCTATGTGCGACTTCACAACATATCGAATTTAAGAAAATCAATAAAACCTGACAATATATGCTATAAGAAGAATACAACCCGCTTGTTAAAAGATCAAGAATGAGATGCAAGATGATGTTGAACACGTAATCCAAAAATTTAAAATTGAGATGGGAAAGAAGATTGGAGTAAATAATTATTGAACGAATTATATTCGAGATTCAATATTATCTGAAATTTAGAAAACCGTTCTATCAAAAGGGGTGACGTAGAAGATTGTGTCAGGATTGCTACGAGAATTTGACACATGGTAATATGACGTCAAATATGACATCAGAATGAAGGGTAGATGGCATTCAAAAAACTTTTCATTTATTATATATAAAGATAACTACACTCACGACACTCTCTCTCTATCTCTCTCTCTTCTCTTTTCCGGTCATCACCACCACAAATATATCCCCACCAACACCACCTCATATCTCTTTTCAGCATTAGCTCAAATATTATTCCTACCTTCTTCTTCTTCATCATCCACCTCTAGATCCTTCTTTCCATCTAACCGAATATTAATTTAAAGGTATAACACATATCGTCAATCATTAAGCTATGAGAAGCTGGATGAGCTAATATGTGAGATGGCATGGTCCGGGTATGTCCCAAATACTAATTTTACATTCGATGATGAGGGTGTACAAGATGAACCACAGGAAGTGCAACCCCTCTATGTAGTCAGATAATACATGGGTTAGTGCAGAGAAGTAGGGGAAATAGTCTGGCAAACTTTCAAGCGACAGATTACAGAGTAGCAAGGAGAAAACCTGTGAGAAAGTCTTGAAGATGCTATTCGTGCAAAGGTCATTTCCCAATGTGATTTAACACATAGGCAACAGACACAAATGGCTCGCAATGAATAAAAAATTTCCCATATATGTTTTCCACATTTTAGGTTGTTTCTTTACTCTTATTTTCAATTTTCTCTATTATGACTTTCTAAATTTATAGTTCATTGTCGCACCTTGATTTATGTTGAGTAAATTATGCACAATATTTACAGTGATGAAATAGAACAAGGAAGAAACCTTCTAAACATAAGGGTGCAGACAAATGGCCAATCAGTTGAAAGTTGAAACATCTGATTCTCTTTTGGGCAAGAAAGATGCATCAATAAACCACTCAGATTTAGTGGTGGCTGGCCAGTTGGTGGTGGTGGTGGTGATGAGATATTTGTGGTAAACGTGTGTTTTAATATAAAAGATGAGAGTATTATGGTCTTTTAATACTATCAATAATAAGACAAAAAAATGAATATTTGGGAAAAACATCCATCTATTACTGTACAAGTGTCGCACTTTTAATGGAGTAGCACATTAGAAGTAGCACGGTAGCACGGTCGCACATGACCATTTAAGGAAGAGATGTTATTTTTGACTTAGATAGTGACCTTATACCTATTTTTTGTCCACTTTTCAGAATTACCTCTTAAATTTTAAGAATTTATGCATGTAGACATTAATCAAATTTTGTTTAGTCATTGTAATACCTTTTTCTTTTTCAATACTTCTTATATCATTGTTTATATGTGATGTGATTTGCTTTATGTGGTCATCTGGGACGCTAAAATCTAACTTCTTTTAAATGTTGTAAAAGTCTAAGTTAGATAACCAAGTTATGAAAAAGTATAAATTACTTAACTATGTATCACATAAAGTAACCCAAATATATCTTTCACTTTATGCATACTCTTTTACCACACGGTAAATATTGTTGGGGTTGTGTCCAGAGCAAGGTGAAGATAATTAATAGCTTAACTAATTACTAACGAATGGTTATTGGACATCACTTGGAATTGTGTAATCACTTTTCAAAGTAACTATTAGACCCTAATGTCTGGGTATCACGAATATCTACTTGGGATAAGACCAAATGTATGTTAATGATTTAGGCACAAATCAATAACCTTTTTACATCCAAGTGTTTATGTTTTCTGTCTCTTTTTCATGCATGATATGATTTCATATTTATAAGAAAATACTCATTGCTAGTCAAATGGAATTATAAGAATTAATCGGCCCATTAATCGCCTCATAATTATCCCCATTATAGCTAATAGTGGTTACATGACAATTAAACGTGAACATTAAGCAGTTATAACTGTCACTTGAATAGGTCAAAGCATGTTCCAAGTTGATTCCAGCAGCACTAGTAGTAGTAACTCTGCCTAACAGTACTAACATTAGTACTAGCAGTATTAACTCTGTCTAACAGTACTAACATTAATACTAGCAGTATTAACTCTGCCTAACA
Source organism: Chrysanthemum lavandulifolium (assembly GCA_022545495.1). Classification (NCBI taxonomy): domain Eukaryota; kingdom Viridiplantae; phylum Streptophyta; class Magnoliopsida; order Asterales; family Asteraceae; genus Chrysanthemum; species Chrysanthemum lavandulifolium. The sequence goes on along the minus strand of CM040239.1, from coordinate 159,783,607 downwards.
GTACTAACATTAATACTAGCAGTATTAACTCTTCCTAACAGTACTAACATTCTGAATCTTACCACTATAGAGTCAGGGTGTTCAGAGACCTTATGGGTGTACACTTCGTACTTCCTGACCCTGTTAATACAATAGCATATCGCATGGAGGAAATAGTGTATGTGTTGAGGGAATTAAGGGAACAAGTCCATGAGTCCCTCACATCAGTAGGTTTGAAGCCCACAAGTAGATTCACTAAATCATCGAACTGTGCCTTTTCTATGCCATCTCTTGGACTTCTACGCCATGCCCAGACATGTGATGAGAGGTCCATTAAGCCACCACTAAAGCATCTCTCGGATATCAAGCAGTCTTTGTGAGTTTCTAAAGCATACATTCTTGGAAACAAAGACAAACCAACAATCATGCCAAAATTTAAACACCGAACCATCGCCATTTTTCTTTAAGAAAATAGAATCAAGGTTAATGTTAACCTTTAAGAGATCCTTGTTTAGGCCGTAGATCTCTTTCCATGGGCTTACATGAGAATGACAGATAGGAATTAAGATATAGGTTTCAAGACGTTCATGAGTACCAAAGATGGATGTGGTGACTTGGTGCCAAAGAGAGTTATATTCTGATTTGAACCGCCACCACCACTTAGTTAACAGTGCAAGGTTTGATGCAAGTAGACTACCTATCCCAAGACCACCACAATCTTTTGAAGAACACACTTGCTTCCAAGCTACCATACCAATTTTTTATTGTCTAAAGAACCTCCCCAAAAGAAGTTGCGCCTAAGATTTTAAAGATAGCTAATTACAAATTTTGGAGCTTTGAATAAGGAGAAGTAGTAAGTACCAAGAGCTCCAAGAACGGATTTGAGAAGTGTAAATCTTCCGCCAAACGAAAGTGACCTTGCTTTCCAAGAGGAGAGACAATTGTGAAACTTGTCAATAATCGGCTTCCAATTGCAACTTCTATTCATGTTTGCACCAACGGGTATCCCAAGATACGTAAAAGGCAAGGAAGAAGGTTGACAACAAAGGATTGAGGCAAGCAAATTAGTATCGTCCATAGCAGCCCCAACTCCAAAAATCTTGCTTTTAGAAAAGTTCACTTTCAAACCCGATGCCAAATGAAAACATCTTAGAAGACGAAAAAGGTTTTTAGCGTTTTCATGCGACCATTCGTACATAGATACTATATTGGAATAACATTACCACAATTATGTGGCAAAATGTCACTATACTCACCACCTACCAATACTGGAATAACGTTATTAATAATCGACGTAGATATTGACCTACATCTTGTTACCACAATTCAACACCAAACATAAAACTCATTTCTAAATCTCATCTATCCACTCTAAGAGCAGTGGGTGTCGTGAAGCCGTTAAAATCACTGCCACGTCAGCAAAACACTCAACGGCACCAGAAACTATTTGGCATCACATTTTGTGTCGTTACCATTAGCACCAGAAAATGTGGTGTCGTTGGAGTAAAAGTGGTTTTATGGGTCCACACATACCCAAAAAAAATCCCCAACCGCATGGGCTGGTATTTACCAGCCAAGCCTCAATGGCATGAGACAAGATATGATGAGTCGTTCGTTAATTTGGGCCGGTAGAATAACATTGGCTTGACGGTACCTCCTTCTCTAAACACAAAACACCCATCATGAAGATATAAACAAACCACACTTTTTCATAATTTCTTCAATAAAACTAAATCAAATCTTCAAAAAATCAAAAACTAAATAACATTGTTAGTTGGATAATTTTTTACACATATAAACCAACTCCTCCTAACGTATACACATATTATTCATTTACACTAAGGGCACAAGGTGTAGTAAATTGAGTTAGTTCATAACGTTGTGTCACGTCAGCACCACATCAACTTAACATTTCAACATTAACATCACAAAACACCCCTTATCATAACACCACCATAACACTACATTTTGGGCCTCACTTTTCTTTAAAAAATAAAATTACAACCCCCTAAACTAATACTTCATTTAATAAACAACCTATCACTTTATTAATAACCATAAAAACATTACATAAACATTAAATAAACATTACATAAAATACAATACGAAATACGATACAATACAAAATACAATACGAATTACGATATGAAAAAAAACATACGAACTAAAATACACAACGATACGAAATACATAAACATAGCTTAATCTGAATGCTCCCCGCATGCAGAATCATACTATGGAGACTCCACATACCCAAATTCCAACTTGAACGCCGCGTTTCTGCTTCTTCTTTCCTGAGTCTCTCCTCCCACTCTTGTTGAATCCTTGCTTCTTCTACTTCAGCTTTTCTTAAAGCCTCTTCGCCACACATAATTTCATAATGTTGTCTCGGAGTTAATCCATGCTCATCAACTCTCTTCTGCATAACCCGTAAATTGATAATGTTTTTTTTTCTCAATAAATCCATGCACATCAGCTGAAGTTGATGCATTTAGCCCAAGTTTATTCAGCTGTTGTGATACCGAACCAACAATTTTATTTTCTTCATAACTCCAACGGATTTTGTGGCTGATATTATCTTCTATCTGTGAAACACACTTCTACAACGTTTCATTAATTTCGTCATCTTTCGTGGCTTCATCGCTAAAAAATTGCTTATCTTTCCGGCGAAATGTCTTTGCATTTCGCGTATTGTTTTCTCAATTATTCTTTCTTTGCCTTTGCGTGCTCAAACAACTTGATAACTTCGACAATAGCCTTCTGTTGAGCCGCATCCCCTTGATCACATTGTTTCTGAACATAATCAAGGTTATAAATAGAGCGAGACGTGGCGTAGCGGCATGACCAAACCTCATGCCTTTGCGGCTAAGCCGAAGCTTTTGTGTTTGTAAGGCGTGATATAAGGCGGCACAAAATATGAAAATATTTATATATTTATATCATATTTCATATATATCAAGTTTACAAAAAGACGTGACATAAGGCGGCGTGGCGGCATTACCAAGCCTCAAGCTTTTGCGAGCCTTTTAGAACCATGGTTATAATGATTAATAGTGTTTTGGTTAAATGTATGCATGGAAAGTGTATAAAAATAATACGTAAATATGGGTATTTAAAGAAGGTTTTGAAATATATATATTTTTATTTTTTTAAACCCAACTAGCCGTTTAACCCAAGGGGGTGTTTTGATTTTTTTTTGAATTCAAATATGAAACTAGCCGTTAGGGGAGCGGTACAACACCAAGCCATAACGCCGACATACGGTGTAATGATGCCGTGATAACGCGCTCCACATCAGCAAAACGCCGAGTGGAGAGTTATCATACCTCATGCTCTAAATCACAAATTACCTGACTCCTAGTAAAAACAATTTGTCGCTAACTGATAATTTTATCCAACTACTCCTTTTCAATTCATTTCAAGATTTGGTTATAAGCTTTTTTGGGTTTTGTGGAAAAACCATTTATCACTTTTTTCAGTTAACAAAAATCAAAATCAAAGATTGAATTTGTGGTGCTAATGCAATAATAAGTCTAACCCACAACAACCAAGGTTTCAAAATCTACAAATGCGCCCCTTTTCGCGAGATTATTCAACGCGATTTCGATACTAGAGGGGGTATTAGCATCGTTTCGATGCTTTCAGGTGTAATATATTAGCTTTGGTTGGTGGTGGGAACCCACCCCCAGTATCTGGTTAATAAAGTCATGATTTGGGATGATAATTAATCAAGGGAGGTTTATAGGGGAGTTTTCATTTCGCTTCGAGTTTCGGGGCATGAGGTTGCGTCGCGATCAGATTAGATTTCTATGCCGCATCATCAAACCATCAGCTTCATCACCGTGTGCATTATAGCGGAATAATTTTAAAAGGATGTCGAAATAGCTATACACTTGTTTATGCGCACTCATGGTTTTGATGAAGATGACATAAAGTTATAAAGTTTGATACCTCGGAACATTGTGGGGATATATGGTTGAAGCATTTGAAGGAATTGGAGATTGTAGATTTTTCAAATAAGGCATTATGTTCAATTTACACATACGAACGTATTTCTGGTGAAACTAATCGCATATTAGGTCATGGGCCATGGTGCCAATATACTTCTACCAATCTATAGTGTATGATTATTAAGTTAGCCAAAGTTACGAGAAAGTAAGACTTATGTTTGTAATCAAGGGAGAATTTCATATATATTCTTATTTTGCATCAAAATTACGTATATATCCAACCCATGTTAAAAATTACATATATATACAATCTAAGACTTAAAATTACATATATATCCAACCTAACTTAAATTTTTTATATATATTTAATCTAAAACTTAAAATTATCATATATGTCCAATAATTAAAACCTTAAAATATATATTAAATATCATTTGATTTTAAAATGACCACTATACCTTTGTTTTTTCTTTTTAATTATACTCACATATAAGGGTGTTAGTTGGGTCGGGTTGGTCGGGTTTGGATCAATTCAGGTCGAGGGTAAAAAAACATACCCGAACCCAACTCTATTTAGAACCTTGGTTAGTCGGGTTCGGGTCTATTTGGATCGAGTTTTAAATAGAATCGGGTTCGGGTATGTTTTTTTTTAGCCTCAGCCCGAATTAGCTCGAATCCGACATGGCTAACACCTCTATGTGTGCTATGTGTAATTATAATGAAAATAGAAATAAGGGTATAATTGTCATTTTAGAACCTCTATGTGTAACTCTATTTAGAACCTTGGTTAGTCGGGTTCAGGTCTATTTGGATCGAGTTCTAAATAGAATCGGGTTCGGGTATATTTTTTTAGCCTCGGCCCGAATTAACTCGAATCCGATCCGGCTAACACCTCTATGTGTAATTATAATGAAAAGAGAAATAAGGGTATAATGGTCATTTTAAAATCAAATGATATTAAATATGTGTTTTATGGTTTTAATTATATATAGATTGAGTATTTGGACATATATGATTATTTTAAGTTTTAGATTGAATATATATGAATATTTTAAGTTAGATTGGATATATATGAAATTTTAAGTTTTAGATTTGATATATATGTAATTTTTTTATGTTAGGTTGGATATATATGTAATTTTAATACAAAAGAGCGATATATATGAAATTCTCCCTATAATCAACAATAATACTTAGTAAATTTTTTTAGAAAAAACTTAGTGTATGCACGAGTATTATAACTAATTATATGTGAAAAGAATTCCTTGTTACCTGCGAAAATGCTTTCATTAAAATTTTCGACCTTATTTCTCACAAATTTGATAAGAAAAAGTAGAGTAATGATGCAAGTTTAACTGACCAGATTTTAATATTTATAAGTCTCGTTATACCTATGGTCTACCCTAATGCACTAACTGACAGTGTACCCGGTCGTGTGTAGTGTAGTACTCGGTAAAACCGAGGTTGTCCCAAGAGCTATGTGTGCGGATTTAAACTAAGTCTAGGTGTCATAGATTTTAATATGATTATGATGTATGATTAACTAATTAACTACTAAAGCAAATTAAGGCGAGGGTTGTGATCAATAGAGGAGAGTGGTGTTAACCTAATTATTCATCCTAACTAGTTATGTTTATGTCTAATTACTTCCAATTACTTCAGGTGGGGTCAAAGTCGCTAGGACAACATTTGGTCAGTTCATCCTAACATATCAGCAAAGGGTCCCCTTTGGAGAAATCAGCGACCGTCATAAGTTCGCTTGTTCTTAGTCCCTGCCAAGTCATTAAGTACCGCTACATGCTAGATTCATAACGGTGAGTGCGGGCTAGCATCTTCAACACTCACCCCTACTTAAGTTCATCCAAGCGGTAGGTGATCGGTTGGTCAATTCGCACAAGCGAAAGGGTCGCCATTGGTCATATCTTACCATTCCCACTCGCCTACCTACTTAGGGTCAGTTGGTCATATCTCCTAAGTAACTAGCTACTACCACCATTCAAAACTACCAAACAAGGGTAGCTACCAACAAAATATGCATGCATACACTTAGAAATAATTATACGGAAGCAATGTAAACATAAACAAAACAATTAAGGAATCATAACTAGGCCAAGACCGAGGTGTAGCACTCATATTAACTAAAACAATCAATTCAATGTTTAACATTACGAAATACATGAAATGAAAGTAAAGAAAAGATAAAAATCTAATGCTTATCGTAGGGGAGTGATTTCTCCTGGAGATAGCTCATATGCTCTTCTAGATCCGCCTTGACTTACATTCACGTTCACTTTGTGTTGTGTGTGAAATGGGATGCTTTGAAATCTTTGGAAATCGTGGGGTATTTATAGGCGGATCCGGTTACGGCGTAACTAATGATAAGAGTTACGCCGTAACATCAATTCTTCGTATTTTGCACTAAAACTGTTGGTTACGGCGTAACTATGGAAGGAGTTACGCCGTATCTTCAATAAATCTTGGTTACGCCGTAATTGATACAATAGTTACGGCGTAGCTTGCAGCGGCACGGAACCTCATTTGACCTAGTTGGTTATGTCGTAATCTTTGGGAGAGTTACGCCGTAATCTTCTGTTGAGTTGGTTTTCTGAGCCACGCTTTAGTTACGGCGTAATGTGAGAGAGGAGTTACGCCGTAACTGCTTCAAAATGAGCATACTATGATATATCTTCAATAAATCTCCAAATCCACGTCTCTTTAGCTCCAATGCTCGTAATTTACGTGAAAGTGAAATATAGAGGAAAACAAGCGTAAATCCATATAAATGATATAAAATACGAGCATTATCGGGGGAAATTGACACTAATATTCGGGACTATTTGATGTTATCAAATATCCCCACTGAACTCTACTTGCCCTTAAGTAGACCTTATTAGATAGATTCCTAAAAGATATCTCATATTACCTGGAAAATATAAGTTTACAAATCCCTTATGCTAGAATAAAACAAAGCCGAACACCTTACGAAATGGGAACAAAACACTCAAATCTCTCAACTATTCTAAGTGTCCATTTCGAGGTGATCACTTATTGCACAGTCATAATATGTATTCTATCATAAGCTTGGCGGTTACACAAATCTCCACCACTAGAGTTAAGGACAAAACAATTCTCGAAGGCAATATGGGTAGACACGACAAAGGTTAAGGGTGATTTTTCATTACTAACATGTTACGGCGAAGTGGACAAAATCAATGATACATGACCAAATCCATGGCCAAGACACCAAAGATTGCTCGCTGCATCACCTAGACACACTTCATGACTAAGGGTAGGATAAGACATGGATAAAATTGGTGAAAAACAAAATCAAACAAATAGTCTAAATCTACAACTAGGTCATCACCACTTACCATTTGCCCAAAGTTCAAGTTTCGAAGTCAAGAAACCGGATCATGATATTACCAGGTAGATGTGCCATTAGAGGATGTCATGATGGGCACATTTCTAACTTCATTCTTCAAATGTGACTGAGGTGGCCTCCTCGATACTAAATCTATATTAAGCTCATAACAATAGTGCTTATAACCTCGCACTTTTACAATAATCAATAACCATTTTTTTTTTCGAATCACTTTTTTTTTTTAACATAACATAACATCCCCCCACTTGAGATGAACAATATGAGAATTTGGGGTCTTCAATGATCTTTAAGGATATGTCGTCGACGAGGCGTGATTCCTAACCTTTCCACTGAACCTTGAACTTGACAAATAATGACTTCTAATTACAAATAAAGACTACAGGTAGGCTAAGGTGTAATGGTGTATCAAACAATATGTTGGGTGAACAAAATGAAAGGAATGGCCCGAAGGGTGTATCTAGGGTATCTTGCACTAAAGGTGAGTGAAACAAATGGTTTAACATGGGGTTCGAAAGTCGAGGTGACTAATCGATAGACACACAATGGTAGACTATTTGGGTGATAATCCTATAATACTGCCTTCTTAAACCGAAAAGTCCAAATACATCGAGCTAACTCAACATACCTCGACTATGGTCTCGAAATGATGTAAAGGCCAAGTTCTAAAGTTTACAAGCTACCCAAGACACTCATAATTTGGTGGATTGGGGTAAAAATTTGGAAACGGATAAGGCTAATCTCACCATATAATATCAAGGATTATAATGTGCTCGACTAAGGTCTAATCTAGTTAGGTTAAGAAAACATGTCAAAATTTTAAAATGGCATAATTTTTCAAAATAAACTAGAAAACGAGGGCAATAAAGTTCAAGAGACAATTCTACTCCCGTCCCCATTTGAATTGTACAAAGTCCCTTTTGTACTAAGCGTTAAATAAAGGTGAAGAGAAAGTAGAATTAGGCGAGAACTTCCCCAAATTTTCTCCAAAAAGAAAGAAGGCTCCCGAAAAGAGTCGTGCCTTCGCATAAGCATCCACGAGCAAACTTCAATCCCTGAAATCACACTACCGACAAGCATAATTCTAAAAAGAAAAAGAAAAAATGAAAAAGAAATCTAACTGACTTTCGTAGGAATCATGGTTGCATTTAGCGTATGCAACAAGCCTTTTAAACCACTTGGTGTCCCAAGTGGACGAGTGTAGTCTCGTGAGGGCTTACAGGGAACATACCCACAAAGTTCATTTGAAAACTAATACAAGGTTATTGTGTTGTAAATGAAAGAAGTGTTACAAAGGATAGTTACGTCATAACTCCCATAAGGAGTTACACTGTAATTAAGCAAAACCTGACAGGGGTGTGGCTACGGCGTAACTATAGCTGGGGTTACGCCGTAATTGGTAATGCTTCTGACAAGTTCTGTTGCACAAAGGCCTGTTATGGCGTAACCAAGATAGTGAGTTACGCCGTAACTCTGGTCGTATCAGAATGCTGCATCAACAACTTTTCTTGTTTTCCTGCAAAAATGGTTAAAAACACAAAACCCAAAAGAAAGGAAAGAAAACAAATGAAAGGGATAATTCGGGTTGTCTCCCGAAAGAGCACTTTTCTTTATTTACGAGTCTTTAAGTTAGACTTAGAGCCTCGGGGCTTTATGGTGGCCTTTGGACTTAGCCAACTTCCTCCACGTCCTTCATAAAGTTATGTCTGACCCATGCGACATTAGTAGCAGTGCGTGGGTACTCTTTAGTCCCCATCTTCCGAATTTTGCAAAAATTTTCGTCCGGCCCCAAATGATACCTAGTGAATTCATATTTTTTGGCAACTATCGGTGGTGGTTTTTTATATTGAATGCCAAGAAGCTTGGACCTCCTTTGCTCAGACTCTTCATCTTCTAGGTCAGTTATCTTTGCTTTACATTGTGGCTCCTGGTGATCCATGATTCCTTTTATGTCATACTTATTGGAATTGGTCTCAACTGAATTATCAATATGCCCATACTTGCAATCTTCTCTTGTGTCCTCTTTGTCATCATTCGTTAAGTTACCCGTATCTTGAGCAGTCTCTTCATCTGAATTATCTTCGTTCATGCAGTCCTTCCAAATTTTATTCTTAGTGGAAGTATCCACTTTTCCATATTTGATTTTAATCCAATCGTTAAATCTCAACCTATCCAACCATTGTATCTCGGTTCTTCTATTGTCAATGGTCGAATTCCATAGAAATTCGTTAACTCCTACTCTATCTGTACTACTTCCTCCATTAAAGTTGTCATCGTAAGGATTGCAGGAGGCCCAAGAATCCCCATCAATGGTTTTTATCTTTTCACACCAATGCTTTTGATCAATTAGCCCATGATCTGCGGTTGAATTATTTGTTGTTTCATGATCATTATCAGAGGTTTCATCGTGGCTAAGATTAGTCCAGATTTTTCTTTTGTCAACATGGTCAACTTCCCCATACATGATTCGTACCCAAGCTTCGAATGTTATTTCTTTATCATTAGTTGAGGACCATAGGTACTTGTTGTTTTTTACTCTTTCTTTGTCATGACCACCGTCATAGATGTCCACATAAGGGTTACATGAAGCCCAAATGTCATATCCTTTATCGTTGTCAATAGGGATAGCCTTGCACCAATGGTATTTTAATTTGGGAAAGTACTTGTAATCAACATTCTGAATTTCGTGCCACACGTCTTCAGACTCGTTTCCTTTGTTTTCGAGTTGTTGTCGCGATGTACTTTTCCACTGTTATATTCTTCAACTTTCCTTCCTTGCATATTACGATCATTAGTAGTACAATGCTTGTGTGTGATGGTGGTAGGAGCAGTTTTGTTTTTTCCTTTCTTGATAACACAAACAGTTTCGATAGGGTGACATTTTCCAACGTCATCCATATTTAGGGTAAGTTTTCTATCGTTGATTTTTAATGTAATGATTTTTTTGAAAACATTAATCTTTGCACGTGCGGTGGCCAGAAGGGGTCTGCCCAAAATCAATGGAATGTCGAGATCTTCTTCCATGTCTAAAATAACAAAGTCGACAGGAAAAGTAAAATTATTGTTTGATGAGCACATTCTCAACTACCCCTCTAGGTATGCTCACCGTTCTATCGGCCATTTCAATCGTCATGCAAAGGGGTTTGATAGGACCAATATTTAATCTTTTGCACATGGAAAATGGCATGATACTAATACTAGTCGCTAGGTCAGCTAAGGCATTGATATTATGCAAATTATTAATAGAGCAAAGGAGAATGAAACTTCCTGGGTCTTTTTCCTTAAGAGGGATTTGATTCAGGACAACTGCAGAGCATCTGGCGTTTAACTTTACTTCATTCTCCATAACAGCTTCTATTTCCGTATGTTGTTCTTCCTTCAGAAAGCTAGTGTCGTCACTTTTTATAATAGCTTGTTTTGGGAATCCGGCAATCTCCTTTTTATCGTACCTGTAAAAAACGAATGATATTATGCAAACGTAATAGCTTGTTTTGGGAATCCGACAATGGCAAGCTCCTTTTTATAATAGCTTGTTTTGCATAAAAAATAGCTTGTTTCATAAAAAACGAAAATGGCAAGCTCCTTTTTATAATAGCTTGTTTTGGGAATCCGGCAAGCTACATTGATATTATCCAAACGTAAGAAACAGTCGAAAACGTAAAAAACGAATGAAAACGTATAAAAATGGACAAAAACGTAAAAAATTGGATGAAAACGTAAAAAACGGACGAAAATGGATAAAAAAGTACGAAACCGTATAAAAACAGATGAAAACGTATAAAAACGTAGAATAATGTATAAAGCGGACGAAAACGTATCAAAACATACAAAAACGTAAGAAAACATAAAATACGAATGAAAACATATAAAATAGACGAAAACGTATAAAAACCGACGAAAACGGATTAAAACGTACGAAACGTATAAAAACGGACGAAAACATAAAGAAATTGACGAAAACGTATAAAACATAGGCAAATGTACAAAACAGACGAAAACATATAAAAACGAACGAAAACGGATAAAAACATACGAAAACTTAAGAAAACGTAAAAAACGGACGAACACGTCTAAAAACGGACGAAAACGGATAAAGACGTAAGAAAACGTATAAAAACGGACAAAAACATAAAAAAATGACAAAAACGTATAAAAATGGACAAAAAAATCCAAGGCAATTGTCACATGTTGTTTTCTTACAACCCTTGTGCTTCTCACGGCCAATTATATATTGGTGTATCTAAAGTAAAGATCAAGTGTGCACTTAGGGAGGAGGGAGTGGTACCCTAATACCCTAGGTGCCACATCATCTCTATCCAATAAAAACCCTCAAACTCAAAACTACTCAATTTTACCCTAACACTACCCGATTTGGAGGGAGTGGTACCCTAGTACCCGATTTTTTTTTTTAATTAAAAACATACAATTTCATTAAAAATAAAAACATTACATAATACTTAAAAAAAATACACATTACATAATACTTAAAAAATCAAACTTCAAGGGCTACCACACTGTTGACAATAAAATCAAACTTCAAGGGCTCAAATTGTAAATTAGTTATTTATAAAAAAAAGAAAAAATAAACAAAGAAAAATGGATAAAGGAATCCTCTAGTCATCATCTTCTTCATGTACCTGCAAATCCCAAATCTACACTTCCAGATTTTTTTTTTTTTTTTATTTAAGTCACAAAACTAGCCGTTAGGCTAGTCTTCCAATAAAACCCCCACATACTACTCGACTTCACAAATCGAAATGGAAACCCGATCTTGCTACCCGATGTGGAGGGCGGTGTACCGTGTCACACCCCAAATTACATTACTTTGCGGAATGGAATTCTGGGATTGTTGTCATAGCATCACAATCACGTTATATTGAGCGACCTAAAGTGTCGTTTGGAAAATACATCGTTGATTTAATAAAACAATCGAGTTTACAAAGTAGGTCCCAAATGAAAATCAACTTGCGGAAATAAGTTTGTTGCAATTCAAACAATGTTTTAAGTTACGTAAAACCCAAGTGAGCTGTCGCATCACGACTCGTCACCACGACTCCATGAAGTGAATGCCTTAGATACCGAGATAAAACATGCTAAAAGTGTCAACACAAAGGTTGAGTGAGTTCATAGAGTTTGAGTTGAAATGTAAAGCCTTTCAAAATCGTTTATGCAGCAAAGGCATTGTGAATCCACTCAGTTCCAAGTTCCGCCCATACAAAACTTGCAACCTGTGTGTTCACAACCCATTGCCAAGATATGTATAGTTTGTGTTCAAGCCCACATCGTCAAATGTATTCACAAAATAGTGCCTAACTTAATGTATCAATAGTTACTTGATATAACAAGTATGAGTGTTGATCAAATCGTTCCAAGACCGTTAGTCCATGATTGTACCCAGTACATGAATATACCAAGTCCGTTAGCCCAATGTTATACCAAGACCGTTAGTCCATGATTGTACCCAGTACATGAATATACCAAGTCCGTTAGCCCAATGTTATACCAAGACCGTTAGTCCATGATTGTACCCAGTACATGAATATACCAAGTCCGTTAGCCCAATGAATATACCAAGACCATTAGCTCAATGAATATGATATGGAAGTTCTAAGTGTGCAAAAGCTGTTTTACGCATGACTAAGCATTCGATTCGATTAAACATGTAGTTTCAAATAATCATGATAGTTATGAAAATAATTGAGCATGTATCTCCCCAAAACATTTATGAAAACAAGTAAGCGGGGCTATGAAACTCACTTGGTGGAATGATGCGAAGACAAAAGTGAGTACACCGAGATGTAATGTGATACGTTAATCTTGACCTATTGTGAAGGATATGACATGTAATGAGTTGCAATGTAATGTTATGATATGCATGCATTGCAATGTAATGCATGTCATTTATACCATTCATGAGTTTTGAAAATATTACTTGTCGTCGAAAATACTCGTTTGACGTCTTGACCAATCAAAAATCACTTTTCAAGTATTTACGTCAAAATGTCATCCTACAATGGTTTTATAATGATTTATGGTGAAATTATCACTTTTCGTCGCAAAACAATGTCGTCGGAATTTTCATGAAATTAACAAAAATGGCTTTGGAAAACTAGTCGTAAAATGGTGTTCGTCGATTGTTAGAGAACGAACTCGACGGTTTTGGAAAGTTTGTATCGATATCTAGAAGTTTCAGTTCAGGAGTTTTCGTCCAAAAGGTCTCGATCATAAAGATATCAAGGGTTAAAGATAGTGATTTTGGCTAATTGTAGTGCAGAAAATGAGTTTCGGCCAAGTTTGAACATCCGTAAATAATTTACTATAACCCCGCTTTACAAACGACTTTGTTGTTTTGAAAAATATAGCCGGTGAACTTGATTTTACTAGAAGACATTTCGCTCCAAAAGTTTCACAACCTCGTTAAAACAACCTCAAACATGGTCGTTCTAACTAATGTAATACTTGTATCGTAAAAATAATATAGTTTTTCGAAAATAATAGTTACGGCAACTTTATGAAAACGTGCATATATTTGTCGTTTCAAATCCGCTTTTCACGTATAATATGTCCTTAGCTTCAGATCAAGTAAACTAATATATTTTGATAAGTCGAAATAATTTGTGAAGCTTAAGGCTCGTTTTGACCCGGACAAACTAAAAACCGCAAGCTGAATTTTCCAAAAGTATTTATTTCGTCGTCAAACTTTAAAAATTCACCACGGCTTCGTTATAACTCCGTTTAATCCGTTCAAGCGGCCACGGATTCGTTTTAAAGTATATTTTCTAAATATCAAGGCCAAATTTTCGTATCAACAGTAGGTTTTCCAGAAATTCAAATAAGGACAGAACATAAATATATAGTTATCGAAAATAGTTTTTCTCGGACAAAACCTATTCTAATCCCTTCAAATCAACTCCAAAACTAATCTAATCCTACCATACACCTTCTTAGGGTGTCATGGGTTCCTAATCACCATCAAGACCAAAGAATACCATGGGAATATTTATAGGATGACCAATATGTATATATATAACTCAATAAATCATGAAAAATGGTATAAATCACATATCATGCATACTATCTCCAAAAATGAAAGGAAACATATGAAAATGAAAAGGAAACATGAAAATGAAAGAAAAAGCTTACAAATGAATATGATGAGGTGAAAGTAACAAGGATTAAACTTAAATACCCTTGGTTTTTATTTCAAAACCATATAAAGGATATAACTAGATTGTAAATAACACTTGATCTTGAAAATTTTGATCCTTGGAACCTCTATGTGATGACCGGTTTTATGGAGCAAAGCAAAGAGAAAATAAAATTTTACTAACACTTGAAGAGATGCATGTATGAGAAATAATAGAAGTATAAGATTTTTAAGTAAAGTGGAACATGTAATTAATGATCCATACCCAATTTATTGTCAACCCTCCCCTATGGCCGGATTTAGGGGAGTATTGTTTCCCCAAGATATATTTTTTTTTTTCAAATGTACAATGTAACATTTACTTGTATAAAATTTGTGAGAAAGTGTAGTAAATGTGTAAGAAAATGTACAAGTATAGGTAAATGGAAATTTGTGGTACAAGTAAGTTTTTAATAAGTCAAAATAGAATGTAATGAGATAATAAAAATTGTAAAAATACTTTCCTTGTGAAATTTAGGTGATAAAATAATTATCGTATAATTTTTAAGAAATCGTCGTAATAATTAAACTTTAACGATTAATATACCAAATAAATTTGAAACACTAGGAAAACTAAAAATATAGTTTTTATGAACTAAATGTAAGTTTAAAAATACATCGGGATCATTTTTGAAAGTAATAGGTTGAATATTCAAAATAATAACTCACGCGATAAAGATTATTAAATATAAAAATTACGCGTTAAAGTGAAATGAAATGTCATGAATGAACTATCATGATGCAAATGATGTCAATGAAATGTAGACTAATCTTAGTCCATATGAAATGTACGTGATGTTATGATCAAGAATTCGCCGCTAAACCTTAAAGGTTACCGAATTTGAAGCAAGTAAACCAAGTTTACTATAAATGTTGAAATAATGAGACATGAATTGTGTCGAGAAATGACACGAAAGTACGGGTTGTCACATTCGCCCATCCAAAAGGAATTCATCCACGAATTGAGTTCGTGTTGGTCTCTGGGGTTAGGGTTTGATGAGGCAAGTTTTCCATTCTCGAGCAAAACCCTCAAAGACTTTTGGTAACCGATTTTACTTAATCTCACAACTCATCAAACAAGAACCGTCATGAGATTAGGCTAAATCGGTTTAGTAACAACTTGTTTCTAGCTCGATCTTTGCAACTCATCAAACAAGAACTGCCACGCGGATCAAACGGAAACAAGTGGTTTGAAGAAAATCTTTGAAAATTTGGCTCGATTACGAATTGCTTACATATAAGCCTACTACTCCTTCATTGCATGATTCTTCCCGAATTAGACATAGGTGATCGGGCTATGTATAATTTAGGAGTAACTATGCAATGCTTGGACTAATCGACTCATATGATGTTTGGTGTTAAGTCAATCGATGTTAAAATTGTGATAGGGAATGATAGGGCATTCACCACATTCGAGTATGAAGAAAAATAATGGAATGGGCATTAAAAGGCATCCATGTGACAATCGATATGAAATGAAAGTAAATAACTCGAAAATGTACGTATAAATCGCATGTAAAGTGAACATGCACTAGTGATGAAATGATGAGATGCTATGATGATGTAGTTATAGTCTAGGGTCAATGATGCAACCTAGTTCTCTATAATCAAGCTCGATGCCAATCATCACACCCCAAATTACCGTTTTGCAGCCGGAATGGAATTCACAGGGATTGATCACATAGCATCACAATCACAAGTTATATTGAACGACCTAAAGTGTCGTTTGGAAAATACATCGTTTGATTTAATAAAACAATCAGAGTTTACAAAGTAGGTCCCAAATGAAAATCAACTTGTGCGGAAATAAGTTTGTTGCAATTCAAACAATGTTTTAAGTTACGTAAAACCCAAGTGAGACGCGTCGTCACCACGACTCCATGAAGTGAATGCCTTAGATACCTGAGATAAAACATGCTAAAAAGTGTCAACACAAAGGTTGAGTGAGTTCATAGAGTTTGAGTTGAAATGTAAAGCCTTTCAAAATCGTTTATGCGTGAAAGGCATTGTGAATCCACTCGCCCAAGTTCGCCCATACAAAACTTGCAACCTTGTGTGTTCACAACCCATTGCCAAGATATGTATAGTTTGTGTTCAAGCCCACATCGTCAAATGTATTCACAAAATAGTGCCTAACTTAATGTATCAATAGTTACTTGATATAACAAGTATGAGTGTTGATCAAATCGTTCCAAGACCGTTAGTCCATGATTGTACCCAGTACATGAATATACCAAGTCCGTTAGCCCAATGTTATACCAAGACCGTTAGTCCATGATTGTACCCAGTACATGAATATACCAAGTCCGTTAGCCCAATGTTATACCAAGACCGTTAGTACATGAATATACCAAGACCATTAGCTCAATGAATATGATATGGAAGTTCTAAGTGTGGCAAAACTGTTACTACGCATGACTAAGCATTGATTCGCTTAAACATGTAGTTTCAAATAATCATGATAGTTATGAAAATAATTGAGCATGTATCTCCGCAAAACATTTATGAAAACAAGTAAAAGCGGGGCTATGAAACTCACTTGGTGGAATGATGCGAAGACAAAAGTGAGTACACCGAGATGTAATGTGATACGTTAATCTTGACCTATTGTGAAGGATATGACATGTAATGAGTTGCAATGTAATGTTATGATATGCATGCACCACGATGTCATTTATACCATTTGCGAGTTTTGAAAATATTACTTGTCGTCGAAAATACTCGCTTGACGCCTTGACCAATCAAAATCACTTTTCAAGTATTTACGTCAAAATGTCATCCTACAATGGTTTTATAATGATTTATGGTGAAATTATCACTTTTCGTCGCAAAACAATGTCGTCGAATTTTCATGAAATTAACAAAACGGCTTTGGAAAACTAGTCGTAAATGGTGTTCGCCGATTGTTAGAAAACGAACTCGACGGTTTTGGAAAGTTTGTATCGATATCTAGAAGTTTCATTCAGAGTTTTCGTCCAAAAGGTCTCGATCATAAAGATATCAAGGGTTAAAGATAGTGATTTTGGCTAATTGTAGTGCGAGAAAATGAGTTTCGCCAAGTTTGAACATCCGTAAATAATTTACTATAACCCGCTTTACAAACAACTTGTTGTTTTGAAAAATATAGCCGGTGAACTTGATTTTTACTAGAAGACATTTCGTTCCAAAAGTTTCACAACCTCGTTAAAACAACCGCAAACATGGTCGTTATACTAATGTAATACTTGTATCGTAAAAATAATATAGTTTTTCGTAAAATAATAGTTACGGCAACTTTATGAAAACGTGCATATATTTGTCGTTTCAAACCGCTTTCACGTATAATATGTCCTTAGCTTCGTATCGAAGTAAACTAATATATTTTGATAAGTCGAAATAATTTGTGAAGCTTAAGGCTCGCTTTTGACCGAACAAACTAAAAACGCAAGCTGAATTTTCTCGAAAAGTATTTATTTCGTCGTCAAACTTTAAAAATTCACCACTTCCGTTATAACTCCGCTTTTATCCGCTCAAGCGACCACGGATTCGTTTTAAAGTATATTTTCTAAATATCAAGGCCAAATTTTCGTACCAACAGTAGGTTTTCCAGAAATTCGAAATAAGGACAGAACATAAATATATAGTTATCGAAAATAGTTTTTCTCGGACAAAACCTATTCTAATCCCTTCAAATCAACTCCAAAACTAATCTAATCCTACCATACACCTTCTTAGGGTGTCATGGGTTCCTAATCACCATCAAGACCAAAGAATACCATGGGAATATTTATAGGATGACCAATATGTATATATATAACTCAATAAATCATGAAAAATGGTATAAATCACATATCATGCATACTATCTCCAAAAATGAAAGGAAACATATGAAAATGAAAAGGAAACATGAAAATGAAAGAAAAAGCTTACAAATGAATATGATGAGGTGAAAGTAACAAGGATTAAACTTAAATACCCTTGGTTTTTATTTCAAAACCATATAAAGGATATAACTAGATTGTAAATAACACTTGATCTTGAAAATTTTGATCCCTTGGAACCTCTATGTGATGACCGGTTTTATGGAGCAAAGCAAAGAGAGAAAATAAAATTTTTACTAACACTTGAAGAGATGCATGTATGAGAAATAATAGAAGTATAAGATTTTAAGTAAAGTGGAACATGTAATTAATGATCCATACCCAATTTATTGTCAACCCTCCCCATGGCGGATTTAGGGAGTATTGTTTCCCAAGATATATTTTTTTTCAAATGTACAATGTAACATTTACTTGTATAAAATTTGTGAAAAGTGTAGTAAATGTGTAAGAAAATGTACAAGTATAGGTAAATGGAAATTTGTGGTACAAGTAAGTTTTAATAAGTCAAAATAGAATGTAATGAGATAATAAAATTGTAAAATACTTTCCTTGTGAAATTTAGGTGATAAAATAATTATCGTATAATTTTTAAGAAATCGTCGTAATAATTAAACTTTAACGATTAATATACCAAATAAATTTGAAACACTAGGAAAACTAAAAATATAGTTTTTATGAACTAAATGTAAGTTTAAAAATACATCGGGATCATTTTTGAAAGTAATAGGTTGAATATTCAAAATAATAACTCACGCGATAAAGATTATTAAATATAAAAATTACGCGTTAAAAGTGAAATGAAATGTCATGAATGAACTATCATGATGCAAATGATGTCAATGAAATGTAGACTAATCTTAGTCCATATGAAATGTACGTGATGTTATGATCAAGAATTCGCCGCTAAACCTTAAAGGTTACGCGAATTTGAAGCAAGTAAACCAAGTTTACTATAAATGTTGAAATAATGAGACATGAATTGTGTCGAGAAATGACCTGAAAGTACGGGTTGTCACAACCCGCTCGGGTATCCCTACCCGATTCATCAACCCGAACCCACTCCCTCCCCCCTTAAAGTTATTTATTACCATAACACGGTAATTACACCGACAAAACCATCAATGTTTTGTACAAGTAAGTAGTACATAAACTTTAAACCGACAAACCACCAATGTTTGTACAAGTATTAGATAAACTTTAAAACTTTATTGTATTGTTTAAAAACTAAAACATGCTATTTCAATCTTCCAGTATTTCACTATAATAATACATGGAAACTAGCCCGTCCATCGGGCTGGTCTTGAAGCTATAAGTTTTCCCTTATTTATTTAGCTTTGTAACTTTTAAACAATACACTCAAGATTATTTATATTGATTCCAGATTATTTACAAATGACATTTTCTGCTAACTTTTTATCTTTCAACATTATGCATTTACGGATTTCATAGTTACATCATCTTTGTACTACATTTTTACAAAGTTACAAATAGTTAGAATGGGGGTAAATAAGATCGAGGCAAAGATAATATCCGGTGGTAAGGACAGTTGTCGCAATTTCTCGCATGAATATTAGCTCATCCGATAAGAAGATGCCTTTTCAGCTGAACATGAGATAATTTTCGATATCTATTTGTTTTGCCATGACAATTAACAAACTTCAAGGGCAAACATTTGGAACAACTGGTTTCTTCACACGAACAACTATATGTAGCCGTATCAAGGGTAAAGAGCAAGAAGGGCCTTAAAGTCTTATGTTATGACAAAGATGACAACCACTGCAACCACACAACTAACGTCGTGTACAAAGAAGTCCTTCATCAACTTTAATTCTTCCATTTTTTTTCTTTTATCTTTTTACCTTTTAAACAATACACTCAACGTTATTTATGTTACATTATTTCAGCATTATACATTTTAGCGTATTAAAGGTTTACATCATGTTTGTACTACATTTTTATGTTTAATAATATAACTTTTAGCTAGTCGGCCAACGGCCGGGCCTTAAGCTAGTATATATATATATATATGTATACCACATTTAAGGTTTAGAAAAAATATATATGCAATTATAAGGTTAAGTTGAATATATATGCAATTTTTGAGTTTTTGAGAGGATATATATGCAACTAAAATTTTAAGTTTAATAATATATACGTGATTTTAAACTTTTAAAATAATATATATGTAATTCAGAAAAAACGAATTCTTTATTGAAAATCAAAGTCCCTTAGTTATCTTTTTGGTGGTCGATACAACTTCTCTTTTTATGCCACAACTTTTTCTCCTTTTATGGGCCTGTTTGGCGAAAACTTTGGAGGAATTATTTTTGTTATAAAATAATCTCCTATAAATTAAGTAAACTTCGTTTGGATGCATTAGCTACAAACTTTTATTTCAAACAAATACCCAAAATAAAAAGTTCGATTCATGAAGTTTTTAAATATCTATGAATTTGTTAAAACTTTAAATTACTAATATACCTTCCAAACATTTATTTACAATTATAGATTTGTCCTTTTATGTCATTTTACATCTTATAATTACATTTAACAAATTAATTTACCAAACACTTTTATTAAAAAGATACAAATAGAAGCTCATATTAACAAATTTTATTCTACAAATAATTACAGGTTCTGTTTCATACCATACAATTGTTTTACTAAACATACCCTATGATTCTATTGGTAAGTGAGAGTCTTTTATGTAGTTATTGGGGCAAACAAAAAAGATAATTAAACTTTTAATAATCTTCATAAGCAATAATTACATGCGATCATGCATCAAAATATAATTAAACTTTTAATCTTCATAACCAAAAACTTATACACCAATTTTGGTTACGCTCTTATGAGTCTTTTTAAGATATCATCATAGAGAAAAACTTATATTTGTCATATAACCAATTAATCAATCATATTCACTCATTTCTTTTTTTTAAAATATATTCACCCTTTTTATAAAAATTAAATATCTCACAAACCGTTAATCGTTACGCCAAAAAAATCATACCATCTCGACGAGAATTAAATTATCTTTCATAGATATGCATTGTTATATACTTTCGACCTAACTTTTTTAAAAATTTTATCCGTAAAATCACATGTGATTTGTTTGTTAAAATCACATGTGATTTTCCGAGCAAAATAAAAAAAAAAAAAAAAAAAAAAAAAAACTTCGTCGAAAGTATATAACAATGCATATCTATATAACGATAATTTAATTCTCGCCATGATATGTATTTTTTTAAAGGCGAAGATTTATCGTTTGCGAATATATTTGTTTTTAAAAAAGTGAAAAATGTTTTTATTTATTAAGATAAAAATGGATGGGCATGATTGGTTGATTGGTTCTACGACAAATATGCTTTGGTTGATTGGCTTTTACGACAAATATGCGTTCTACATAGATCTCAACTCTATGATCATATATTTTCTGGTTTTAAGCAATAAAATATGTATTCGTACAAATTAATTAAATAAAATAATAAACAAATTCCTAAATATATTATGATATTTTAGAAGAATATACATTACCGTAAATAAAATAAAATAAAATTATATCCTAACTTGTTACACTGTTACCATTTTTATAGGCAAATCACACAAATGGATTTGTATACGGGTAGGACACTAAAAATATAGGCGATGTTGTTAATCGACTAACAAATACAAGAAATTTGTATATAACTAGAACTCTAATACTAAATGTGATATTCAAAATCTATATTATCCTCGACTATATATTCATTATATTTTACGTGTTTGTAGCTTAGAAAAGATATCTTAATAATAAAGAAACCCCCCATAAACCCTAGATAAACTCTAAAATATACACAGGATCATTCTCATTGAGTACACAGTGTACTCTTAGCCTTGATCATGGATGTTCATGAGAATGAACGTAAAAAACCCAATAGTTTTTACGTCGAAAAACCATTTGAATCGATGCAGGCGTCGAGTAATGAGGTATTTAGGGTTTACTTTAAGTACTTGGTGAGTGATGAGACTTTGGCTGGGATTGGTGTGTTGATATGTGATAAGCGTGATCGTTGTGTGTTTGAGATGAAGAAACCGGTTATACTTGATGATGATAGTGAAGATGGTGTTAATGGTGAGGCTGTTGGCCTAAATGCTTTGATTGAAGCGTTGGATACTGCTGCTGGTATGAGGATAAAAGTTGTTCATGTTTTGTGTGATAGCGATCCCCTTTATCAATATGTAAGTGTCTTTTTTTAAGGCGAATACTATATCATGTTCTTTATGTTGTTTTGACTGAAGGGTGATTCGTAAGTTTTTGACAGATATATGGGTGAAAGTTAAGTTTTGGCGAGTTAAAGGACCCGTTTTTGGAAGAAGATCCCCTCTCAAGTTGAGAGGATCAACTTGACTCAAGTCGGACATTTATGAACCATTGGATTTGATCCAATGGCTCAAATCAAACATGCTTGTTTTGATTTGAGCCATTGAATCAAATTAATGGCTCATAAATGCTCAACTTGAGTCAAGTTGATCATCTCAACTTGAGAGGATCCCTTTCCCCCGTTTTCTGTTTTCCAAAAATGTTAAATAATTTTTTTATAAAAACTCTTTGTTAGAAGTTGATTATGGTAGTGGATACCCACGTTGTCAAAAGGAAAAAGATTGAGAGATCTAAAAGACATGACTAATTTTGTGTCTAACTTATGTGTCATTATCTTATTGAATTGTGAAGAAGTGGGTCCGGTTGATACAACATTGTTCACACACATGTGTAGACATAAAACTAGGCATAACTTTTAGGTGTGACAATCATTTCTCTTGTCAAATTTAGTAATTTGAGTTAGAGATAATTGTTTGAAAATGCATTCACCCTTTTAGGTAAATTGCTATTGTATTTAGTAGAAAAGTGTTTGTATTAGTTGCTATTCTATGCAACCGCTAATCTGTGTTGACAGCACTGAATACGTTAACATAGCACTTGAATTTGTTAATGGCGTGGCGACTAAAATAACTGATCACTTAGGTGTATAGGTTGATTACATAACCTCCGCCAAGGAGGCCTAGTGGTCATACACCTGATGTCCTCACAAGAGGTCGATCTCGTGATCAAACCTCACACGGTATACATCTTGGGGTGGTAAGGGAAAGAGTTCAGATATGGTCATGTGATACACCGATTAAGATGCGTACATCTAAATCAAAAAGCCACCATCCAAAGTAACCTACACAGGGAAACCTCATTCATTTATATACGATAGAAAAATGGATACAATTATTTAGCAGTTACAGTATAATACAATAGCAATTGATATTAAGTTGAATACATTTCCAAGCATTTACCGTATATGCTATCTTTCTTGGCCATTTTCCCTATTGGTATACCTAGCTTCTATATCCCTTCTATACCTCTTAGTTTGATCCTATAACTTGTCACACCTCTGTGCAATGATAGTCTTTATAGCCAAAAACTTGCCATTTTATTTGTTTTATTGCTATTTAATATATGTTATTTCTTGCAATGCAGCTCACTGGTAAAGAGCAACCAACAGACGAGAAGATTTCGACATTGGTTGACCAATTGAACTTTATTCAAAGAAAATTTAGTTATTTTAGTGCATTCCGTGTGACTCAAGATGTTAACCTTGCTTTTAAACTCGCAAATGATGCAATCGCTTCTGCCAAAACATTAGTTGAGCAATGCACAATCTGTCTTGAACAATTTTACAACAGCAGAATGTTTTCTGTTAGCAGGTGCCAACACAAATATTGCCATAGTTGTATAAGAAGCCACGTGGAAGCAAAGTTGCTTCAAGGAATGAAGCTACCAGAATGTCCACATGAAGGATGCAAATCCCGCCTTGATATCGAGAGCTGTATGAAGTTTTTGACTCCAAAATCATATGAAATTATGATCTTGCGGGAAAAAGAAGCTTCTATTCCTCCAGCAGAGAAAGTTTATTGCCCGTTTTCTAGTTGTTCATATTTAATGTCAGAAACTGAAGTTCTAGAATATACTGTCGACTTGTTCGTTGCTGCTAAAGAATCAGGAATAAGAAAATGTGTTAAATGTCATTCCCTTTTTTGTAAGAATTGTAAAGTAGCATGGCATAATAACGTTACTTGCTCTGACTACATGACTTATAATCAAGCTGAAAGTGAGGTAAAACTGAAGTCTCTTGCAACAAACAAGCGTTGGCGTCAGTGTATCAAGTGCCAGAATATGGTTGAACTTGTTCAAGGGTGTTACCATATTACTTGCAGGTATGTGTCTTCTATTGTAACTTCAATCTTACTTGTTTTTAGATATACCAAATGGGTTGATTTGGGTAGCGGATAAAATGGGCTCAGCTAAAATATATGGGTTGAATACGTCAAAACTCATCCCAAATGTTTCAAATGCATTAAACCTTTCCCTGGTGTTAAAATGATTTATACTTTCTATAACCACTCGGGTTGGCCAAGTGGTAAAGAGCTTGTGACTATCATCACTAAAATGTCATAGGTCTCAAGTTCATATCCCGCTTGATGAAAACAACCCTGGAAGTGGCCACGCCAAGCTTCTTAAAAGGGAGGAGCTTTACCTATTTTGAGTATGGAGGAGGTTTGCTCAATCCCGTGGATTATTCGTCCAAAAGTTATTACCCAAAAATAATATAGTTCTTTATTTAATACTTTAGATGAATAAATACCTTTTGAGTTTTAAGTAAGAACTAAGGGGACCTCATATGCATATTAAATCATATGTCATTGTTTTATATTCACAAAATCAGTTATTGTCATGGTTTGATAATTTATTTTATGATTTAAATGATTCTCATCAGTACTAATAACTTAAGATCAAATTAAAATGCTTTTGTTATCTTTCCTATATGTTTGGACAAACTCATCCTCTTTATTCACAACCCAACCCAACCTAATCTTTATTAAAATATTATTTTCTCTCTCCACATACACAACCATTACATACAACCAATCCATAATCTTTTACCATTTATCAACAACCCAACCTAACATATAATATTATTATACTTATATTTAATTTAATTATTTAAAATTTTATATAAAACTATATGTGATTATAAATATATTTTTAAAAGTAAAGACCTCTTTTTTAAATAAAACTATAAAAAATTTATTTTAACAAACTAGAACATTTTTCTTAACAAAGAAAGTGTGAAAGTGGTCTTCAAATTTCTTGGCAATAATTGTCAAAAATATTTACCTTTTATCTTCAATCTATCAATTGAAATTTGTGTTTATCAATAAACATGGTCTAAGTGTTGTGACATCTTTGTGTGGTTGTCAAAATATTTACCTGAAATTTGTGTTTATCAAAACATTAGACATTAGCTTAACTCTTCTGTTTATAACTTCTTATGATGGTAAGTATCATTTTGCAATATATCCGTAAGGAAGAGATTGTTGATTTGAAAACATACAAAATAATGAAAATAGCATTTTTGCTAGTAAGCCATGGCTCTAAATTGACTTTGCCATTGTAGATGTGGACAGGAGTTTTGCTATACCTGTGGAGCTGAGTGGATCAAGAAAAGGCAACATGCAAGTGTCCAATTTGGGATGAGCGCAGCATCACACACAATCCAATACACTAGGCGTCGAAATTGATCTTGATATGATTCAGATAACCTAACTCAACTTCGCTTGGTGGTTCTGATAGGGTTAATAGTTGTTGAAGCGACTACTTAACTTTATTGCACAATTTTGCATGTCATTGTGGAATTTTTGGATTTGATCACGTCTTTGGATAACTTTGTTTTGCCATATTGTGAAGATTTGGATTAAATCGAATTGGTTGATAAATCTGTTTTTTTTTTTTTTTTCTTCGACAACATACGTTTGGCCTTTTGAACTGATCTTTTGGCTATAAATACATGAACCAGGTCCCAGCCTGTAGTATCTATTCAGGTGTTATGTTATTGTAGTTTTGTAGCTTTGATGATATGTAACTATTTATAGTTTAAATGTGCAGTGGTTCAGTTAACCAAAATATATGTATATAAACCGTGAGCATCAATCTGCAATGCTCGTATAACCAGAGAGTACTTGAATATGCAATTAGGTTCAGCATAAGTATGCAAAAGTTTGTGTCATTAATTATCCGAAATTTTGCAACACATAGTAAACAGAGAAAGATCAATGTTGAGGATACTTGGGAAACTCAACCCTTTTTTGGCTTTGATGTGTGCGGTCTAAGAGCTTGAGGTGTGGTAACGAAATAAGGTTAGCCACTATGACTTGGACCTTGTTGTTGCTTGTTGTTCCCTCGCCACCACACCAGACAACCTTGTCGTCTTTCTCCACTTTCAAGCTAGTCGTCTGCACGACGAAGCAAAGACTCGTCCTTTTTGGTCCTTTTCGTCAGATTGGAACGTTACACAATGTTTTAATATTTGATTTATCCGATCCGTTTTTTTTAACATAAATTTCACACAATAAATACTAACTATTTTTACAAATTTTACACAACTTTTCTTTCAAAACACTACATTATAATAACCAATAAACATGAGTAATTCATCTTATTCCGGTGAAAGTGATCTTGATGAGATATTGGAGCTGAAGATGATTCTGCAACAATATGAGTTTGAGCAATCGTTGCAACAACAAGAAGCCAAAAGTTCACACCGACGTAGATACATCCCCGTGAACGTGATGTTGCTGAAGCAAGTCTAATGGCCGACTATTTTGGTGATGACCCAAAATATCTAGACACAAAATTTAAGCGTCGCTTTCGTATGAGCCGTAAACTATTTTTGGAAATAGTCCAAGGTATTGAAACATATATTGAAACTCATCATCCTCTTCCCAAGCATTTTGATTTCTTTAGAGTCCGACTCGATGCTACAGGTGTAATGAGTTTTAGTGTGATTATGAAATGCACATCCGCCATACGCCAATTGCCGTACGGCGTAGCACCTGATGCATTAGATGGGTATTTACAAATGGGGAATATTGTGCACGCGATTGTCTAGATCATTTTACTATGTGCATAATCCAATTGTATATGCTTGAGTTTTTAAGAAAATCAGACGTGAATAACATTCACAACTTATACAACGCACATAACGCGGTTCATAAGTTACCGGAATGTTGGGAAGCATTGATTGTATGCACTAGGAATAGAAAATTTGTCCGAAAGTATGGCAAGGCCAATTTCAAAGAGGTGATAAAAAGTATCCAACTATAATGCTTGAAGCCGTTGTGTCATACGATTTGTAGACTTGGCATGCATTTTTTGGGGTAGCGGGTGCAAATAACGATCATACCGTTTTGAATAACTCTTCGTTATTCGACGACCTGCTTGATGACATCGCCCCTGTGGTTTCGTTTGAAATAAACGAAGTTACATTTGATCAAGGTATTATCTAGCTGATGAGATTTACCTAGAGTGATCATCTTTTGTCAAATCATTTACGGTTGCACATTCTGACAAAAATATCGTATTTAAATGGAAACAAGAAAGTCCTCCAAAAGACATTGAAAGATCTTTTGGTGTCCTCCAAGGACGTTGGTATATTATTGCCCAACCGGCATGTCAATGGAGTGTCAACAAGTTACGGAGAATCATGTACACGTGCATCATATTGCAAAACATGATTTTGAAAGATCAAAATTTTGCGATATCCAAAATGAGCAAGATGTATATTTGTCCGCGAATAAATTTACAACGAGCATGGGTCGAGCGATGCGAAGTGCAACGAAAGAAATCCAAAGAACTCCGTGATAAACGCACACACACAAAGCTTCAACGAAATACCATCGAGCTTGTTTGGCAACAACATCTATGGCAAGAATATCTACAACAACAATAAAATAGTTAGTTTCTTTATAGTTTGATGTATTTCTTAAGTTTCGTATGTTTTTTTTTGTATCGTATTTTTTCCGGTATTGTTATTTTATGTTTTGTATGTTTTTAATATGTTTTATTGTAATTTTATTTTTATGAATGAACTTTAGTTTATGAATGAATTTTACGTTATTTGAAAAATTGAATAAAATAAAATAAAATAGAAAGTGGTGGTAAATGAAGTTGTTGTGTTTAGTTGTGATAAGGAGGGTTGTGTTATGGTGATGTGACATCCTTGGGGTTGTTGTGACATCCTTAGGGTTGTTATGAATGAACTTTAGTTTATAAATGAAGTTGTTGTGCACGCCAAAACCGGTTTTTAAAATAACCGCCACTTAAAACAAGAACCGTTTTAGAAAAACCGGTTTTTACTTAACCGAAACCGGTTTTTTAAAACCGAACCGGTTTGACCGGTTTTCAATTTTTTCATATGACCGGTTCTAAACCCGGGTTAAACCGGTTTTTTTAAACAGATTAAAACCGTTTTTTTATTATTTTTTTTGGTCGAAAACCGGTTAAACCGGTTTTAAAAACCGGTCAACGCAAAGTCAAAAAAGACGTTGGAATTCAATAACGGTGAAAACCGGTCAAAATCTGACCGTTGGAATTCAAAACCGGTTTTGACCGGTTTTCAAATCCCATGCCCATTTTCAATCAGTAGCCGTTTTCCAACGGTACTGTTACCGTTTTTTTGTTTTTTTTTTTTTGAATTTTTGAATATTTTGAAGCTAGAACTTGTAGTATAAATATGTGTATTGGGTTGAGGCTTAAAACACATCAAATCTCTCTTTAATCTCTCTAATTTCTTTATAATGGAAAACTCACAATCACAACAAGCTTCCACTAATCCCTCCGTTCGGTCTTCCCGGACACGAAAACATTACACACAAGATGATGTTGAGGTTGTTAAATCAACTTCACGAAAAGGCGATGTTTGGTCTCATATGGATTTGTGTATTATGAAGGATGGGACGGAAAAGGCTCGTTGCAAAAAATGTTTTAACTTTTATGCTTCCGGGGCTAACACTACACTAAAGGGTCATATAACCAAATGTACCGCGGTACCTCAAAATGCCGACGGTACTATTGGTGAGAATGGTCAAATTTGTGTATATGATAATGATGCGCTTCAAAGAGATTTTGCGGGGTGGGTCATTCAACATACTTATCCATTCAACCTCTTCCACAACGCCAAGCTTACGGCAATCATCAAAAAGAGGCTACACTCGCGGTATAAACAAGTAAGTCGTACTAAACTTAGAAGTGATTGCTTTTAAATTATGGGAAACGGCTAAAAAAGATATTATTGATGATTTTCATGATTATAAATATGGTGTTTCTATAACTACGAATGTTTGGACCGCACCACATGGTTCGGCAAATTCTTATCTCGCCGTTACGGCTCATTGGTTTAATCCCGAATCTTGGTTATTAATGAAACGGACAATTGCTTTTAAACTATTTGGTTATCCTCATACGGGATCTAATTTAAGAAAAATTTTACATGACACTTTAATTGAATATAATTTAGATGATAAAGTTTTTACGATTTCACTAGATAATGCATCTAATAATACTAGGGCTATGGAATTGTTAAAATTACGTATAAAACCCATTTTAGATGGTGCTTTTTTTCATTCCCGTTGTGTTGCTCATGTTATAAATTTATCCAAGCGGCATTAAAAATATGTGAGAGATTACGTTTGACATTTAGGGGTATGTTAACAAATATATATCGCTCGAGTAATGAACGACAAATGAACTATAAACGTTTTCGTAAACAATGTGGTGAACCATTCCTAGGACCGACATTTGATACACCTAATAGGTGGAATTCTACTTGCATTATGTTTGAAAATATATTACGACAACGTACTACTTTACATGCTTTTAATGAATTACTTGTTGAAAAAAACCGTTCCACTTCGATAGATGACCAAGATTGGGATCGACTAAATGCTTTAACTATTTTTCTACAAGTTTTAAAGAGGCAACAACTATAGTATCGGTGTTTATTACCCAACTAGCCCATTAGTTTTAAATCAAATTTATGCTATGACGGAAAAATTAGACAATTAAAAGACTCACATACTCAAATGTTTAGAAAAATGGTTAAAGTTATAAAAAAGAGATTTATAAAATATTTTGCTAGTTTACCTTTGGTTTATACTTGTTCCGCCGCACTTAATCCATGTTTAAATGTTGGAGGCGTAGAACTTTTAATAAGAATAATAATGGAAAATTTAGAATTATCCTTTGGGTTGGACGGTGAAGATCTCAACTATATAGATGCTCAAGTTTTTAAATTTAATGATTATTTTAAAAAATTGTTTGAAATTTATGCAACAAAATATGGTCAACAACCAAACCCAATTCTCGACCGAATGCGGGCCGGTTCGTCTCGAATGACAAGAGACATTAACATAAACATTTATAATACTTTACGTGAAGACGCTACAAAGCGTCAACGATCATCGGCCCCAACAAGTGAGTTGGGACAATATATGGCTACAAACTTTTTAACAACTTTAAGTCCCGATGAGTTTGCAAACTTTGACATTTTGGCTTGGTGGAACTAAAGGGAAATCCAATTTCCAATTTTAGCCGCTATGGCTCGTGACTTATTAGCGGTCCAAGCTTCGACGGTAGCTTCCGAATCGGCCTTTTCTCATAGTGGTAGAATTATATCGAAAAAGGACAAAACTAAGCCCGAATCCGTGGAAGTATGTGTATGTTTGAAAGATTATATGGACGGAGTAGATAGGGTACAACATGAAAGATCGTTGGAAGGTTCGATTGAAGAAGTTTAAGAAACTATAGCGAAGAAGAAGATGAATGGGATATCACCTTCGCCACCGAATTAGATGAAGGTGAATTTGAACCATTTGATGTTGAAGAGTTAGATGTAGAAGAATTTTGGATGATTTAATTTCTTGAGTATACACGGGTGATGGCAATGCCGAAGCTCGATATACTTGAGTATACTAATATGTTTTGGGTGATGGCCATGCAAGCTCGAAATGTATTAGTATTTATTTATTTTTAGTTCTATAATTGTATTGTTTAAATAAAAGTTATGATTGTATTCGAAATGTATTAGTATTTTATAGTTTTAGTTGTATAATTGTATTGTTTAAATAAAAGTTATGATTGTATTCGAAATGTATTAGTATTAAATGTTTTAAATTCCGAAAAAAACCGAACCGGTAAAATACCGATAAAAAAATGGATCCAAACATTTAAAACCGAAAAAACCCGAACCGGTAAAAAACCGATTACGATCTTTTAAAACCGAAAAAAACCGATTCCGGAACAACCGAAAAAAACCGAAACTGATTTTTGGAAAAACCGGTTTTTTAAAAACCGGTTTTCCAAAAACCGAAAACCGGTAAAAACCGGTTTTTGTGCACCTCTAGGCCCAAATGACAAGCTTGTCATCACACCTAAGGCTCTAATTGGTATTTAGGTGGTCGTTTCACAAACAAAAGAGTTTCATTTGCTTAGAAGTAATTAAAAAGGTTCAAGCTAATTCTTTTGAAGAAAAATAATTGTAATCACTAAATAGTATGACTAATTTTTGGCTTAACCCGTTTAAGATTAGGAAATTTGTAAAACTGACATTAAAGATGATATTTATTTCCAACTTGACTCAACTTTGTAACATGTTGCTAAAACTATGATTTTTTTTTAATATTTCAAGATTACTCCTAGCATTGTTTACTTTAATATATTAAATACGTTTTTTTTTCTTTTTTTTAATGTATGACGCCTAACTGCAACTACGTTTGTAGCTTCTCCAGCTACCCGTAAGTTATCAAATCTAACCCTTTTTCATCTCGAATATCATTTTGAAGACAAACGAAAGTGCTTGATATGGAAATCGGATATAAATGTGATCGTGTTACGAACCCAATGTGAATTCGTATGACAGACCGGTTTATATACATATTTGGTTTGTCTCATCCATTTCCCAATGATAAATCTACGTTGTGTGACAATTTCCCTATGATAGATTTACGTCGTTGTTAACAATTAAGGTTGTACTAGATATGTAAAAATGTAACGATTATGTACTCAATTGAATTTAATATCAAATGAATTTAATTGAAGTTTACAACAATCATTTTTAGAAAAAATACAATGAAATATCAAATATTCATAGACTTCGGCTACTTTTGTGTCGTGCTTTAGTGACTTCAGTGTTATCTTCTGTTTCTCGTGTTGTGCTTCATTGATTGGTGTCAAAGTTGCTGTAAAATATGAAGTTCTGATATTGTGCTTCATTGTTGTGTTTCAGCCCTTTCTTCATCTTCATTGTCAAAGAAGAGATAAAATACAATAATATTATCCTAAGCATGAAACGTTCTTCATATTTTCCTTGTCCTTAATTTTCAGAAAAAAAATCATTCAGCCGTAAGATGCAGAAGAAAAGTAGCAAAGCCTTGGTAAAATATTGTGTTACTAATTGTGTAAGAACTAACGCATGTTACATCATCCCCACGAGCTTTATTCGCAACTTGTGTTTGACATTTTTCATCAAATAACGATATGGACGCGGGAATGGAGTTTACTTGTGAACCTTTTGGCAGTAAATATTATCAACCCATATACTCTTCCACTTTAAAGTGCTAAAAGAAAATATAGCTACATGAATATGATCTGTGGCAAATGTGAGTCTCTTATCATATTTATGCAAATTGGTTCAATGGAAGTAACTCCATTCGTAACAAAATAACATTATGTTTCAAGGATAGCTCACAGCACTGTTCCTGAAACCTAATGTCGTCCATGAACTCTATCATTTACCTTTAAATATTAGAACGAAAAGTTCTTCATGGCATCTATAGATGACCCTTTTTTAGTTGATAGATCAGTGGGTGGGGGGAGGGGGTTAGGAAGGAGTGGAACAATATGGATAAAAATAGGCAATGTGTTTATGAAGGAAGCACTTATTGGTAAATGTATCCAAAGATGAGAAAAAAATGACTCAATTACCAACGAGTTTATATAGGGAAACCAAAAAAGTTAAGGTTATATTTCGCAGATGTTTCATAATTTATGTTTTGCAATGTGATTTCTAAAGAAAAATTGCCAGTTTCGTTTCACATTCGCAATCATTTCATAATTTTAATGATGATTTTTGTATTCTTCCGCCTCCCCCAAGTCACCTTCCTATAAAAGGTCCCGTACATCGGTTCAATTATAAACAAAAAAATTACAAAAAACACTAAACCTTAAACTAAACAAATATTGAACCATTGGGTTTCACAACACAATCTTGTTTCGTTGAGAAACAAAGTGAGATGATTACGAATTATTTTGGTGAGGGATAGTGTTAGGAATTGGAAATTCCATGTGAAAGTGTCGGTCACCCCAATAATGGTCTAGCATATGTTAGCTCGTAGACTTGTCATTGTTTACGTTATTTAGTAGTTAATTAGTTAGTCGAGGCGTAGAATAGTTTAGAGTAACACCGTGGAGGAAGGACGGGTCTTTACCCATCGTATACCGATCCACAGCCGTCAGAGGTCGCTTAGTTTGTAACTATAAATACCCTTCCCTCTAAGGGAAGGGTGGTGCTTCTCATTAATCTAACCTTGCCTTTGTTGATTATTTCTCTCTCTAGAAACACCCTCTCCTCTCTTTATCTTTCTAACAATGGCTTACTTGTTTAATCATCTACCTAGACCACCCGAATCATCAAACAACATAAAATATACGATCCTACAAATGGTACCAGAGCCAAGGTTATGTTGTTTTTGATGATTTGTATGGTTTATGGTGCGGTTTGATGTGTGTTTGATGCGGTTGTGATTGTGTTTAAAGCTTATGTCGAATGTGTTGATTCTGGTTTTGTGCGTGTTATCAGTTTGAGCAAGTTAAAATTTTCATTAGAATCCTTAACATTGAATGGTCTAATTGGTTGAGCAAGTTATAAACTGTTGTTAGTTTTTACTGGTTCTAAACTCGTATCAATGCAGTTTTTAATGTTCTAATGTTTTTACTGTTTTCTGGCTGTTGTTCACATGGGATTATTGAATGCGGTTTATCAAAATTCTTCAATGCGAGTTGTGTTCATTCTTGGATGCGGGTTGTAATTGATCTTGGATGCGAGTTGTGTTTATTCTTCAATGCAAGTTGTGTTTCTGGTCCAGATTCAATGCATCCTGGATGCGGGTTGACTATTTAGTCAACTGCGAGTTGTTAACTGGTCAACTGCGACTTGGCGCATTTTGAATGCGAGTTGTCAAAATGTCCAGATTCTATGAACCTAATGCGAGTTGAGTCATGCGAGTTAAGTCAAATGCGAGTTGTGTCATGCGAGTTGTCAAGGTTGCAAAGAGATGCGGGTTGGCTAAATTGCTTTTTTGAAAGTGATTTGTGTTTAAAAGGGGATGCGACTTGAGAAAAAGAAAGTATGCGAGTTAACAACTGTTGACTATTATATTGAGAAGAAGAAGAATCAGTCAGCTTGAATATGACCAACCATATACCAAACATTTGCTCAAGAACCAGAAATCATTGAGACACACATCAAGAATCATCAACAAACAAATCATTATACCTTATCAGTATCTACACTATGACTCAACCATACATCTAATACAAGACTCAACCATGTTTCAAAGATCTCAGATCTTGTCGTGTGTATTCATGTTACATCAAGATTCATAAAGGGTCAAACACACGAATCATAATCATCACAGATCCAATTCATCATGACTCAAAGTAACCTTATACAATATGAGATCTCAGTTCATTGTTTGTTCACTTGATATGAATCATTTCATATACGTTGTGTGAACTATAACACATCACAAATCCTAACTTTTGTTATATGTACGAATTTCAGAACGAGTTATAACATTTGTGTTATACCTCCTTTTCTTTTGATTCCTTTGTGACTCAACATAGACAAACATGACTCCAGAACACCCTACCTTACGGATGAATGAAATGGATATGAAATATGATAACAAGTATTAGATCTCAGTATGTTCTTATTCGTGATGCTAACATCGAGTGAAAGACCTTAAAAGACCTCTAAACACACGAAAAGAACGCTATCATCATTGATCTAAGACATGGTTACTGCTTTCAAATATTCGAATCTACCAAGATTAGAGTGATAACACTTGTCGTTGCCCTCTCAATCTTGTTACTCGTTTCTGGTCATCAACAATTACAAATCAAGAAGATGCAAACCTACCTGTGGTACAACCTTGAAGCCTGTCAAAACCTAACCATCCCTGTGGCTAATCAAAATCAGTATCAAAATACCATCCCTGTGGCATTGACAACATCAAAACCATCCATGTGGTGATGTGCATCTTGGTGTGATGAGACGAGATATATGGGCGGATTTGTGTGATAGATTTGAGAGTGATTTGAATGGAGACGTGTTAATTTTTTTGATAAGGGCTACTAATTTCTG
The DNA here is from genome assembly GCA_022545495.1 of Chrysanthemum lavandulifolium. Classification (NCBI taxonomy): domain Eukaryota; kingdom Viridiplantae; phylum Streptophyta; class Magnoliopsida; order Asterales; family Asteraceae; genus Chrysanthemum; species Chrysanthemum lavandulifolium. The sequence goes on along the minus strand of CM040239.1, from coordinate 159,747,968 downwards.
AAAGTGAATGTTATGGAGAAGGGAGGCGTCTGATTATGTGATTAGGGTTTGGTTGTATGAGTACTATTAGGGAATGAGGGTGATTATGTGACTGTTTTATACCCATAAGGATTAGGGTAAGGAGGAATTTAGATTGGGTCAGTCATTTATCTGAATGGGCTTCAGTTGTCGTTGGTCATGTATTTCTTCTGGATCGGCGTGGTAGTAATAAGTGTGGGCCTTGAATATCACAAAACTCATTCGTAAGGTACATGAACATTGAAGCATTATTGAAAATGTTTGATACTCAAACGTTTGTATAGACGTGAATGTGTGTGGATAATGTGTGATTATTGTCAGTTATTATACCACGGTTAAGCTAAGATTGTATCCCAATTTGAGTGAGTTTGATGACTTTTGACATGGGCCGACTTATTATTATTTTCTTCGTCTTTGGTAGTGAGTATATTGGACTGAAAACATTGATAGCATTGTTATGATTTGAACCGATTTCATGTTGGGCTGTGAATTCATGCTTAAAAGGGCTATCATTTGTTGGAATAAATTTGATGACGTTGGAATATATTGGACTGGGTGTTATTCTTGATGGATTGGGCCTAAGATGTATATGATAACTTGGATGTGGATGATGGACTAATGGGCTTCTCATAATTGGATCGACAATTTGAGATTTGACAAACATGAGATTTGATAAATTGGAGTTTATGAGATTTGGATGTTATGAGACTTGAACAATACGAGACTTGTTGAAGAGATTTGATGATGAGATTGGGTATGATGCTGAGATTCGTTTGGTAATTTGATGTATACATTTTCATGGAAAATATTATATCACGGCTTGAATTGTCATTGGACAAAGTTGTCTACAAGGTTGTTTGGACGGTATTTCTTATTTGGATTTGCAGTGAGTTTTTCCGGGCGCGTTTACTTATTTCGTCTTCTTTCTTTCTACCCTTCCGCGGAGATAACTTGTTTGGGCATTTATTGAGTGTGATAAAGACTTGGCTATTTAGTTACTTTTGTGATTCTTTCTCACTTAACCCACAACGTAACTATCACTTCGGTGTCTCACGCAGTTGAGGATACGTCAAGAGGTTTTGTACATTGGGTACACCGTTTCTTTTTCACGAGGATTAGTACAAGTTTAAGAAACAAATCTGGGAATTCTACTTCATGATCAAGTTTGGTATATCGGGTTTACTTCTCTATGTAGTCACTGAAATTGCCGACAGAACTCGTGGATGATATGTTTGCCAAAGTGTTTGATGGATGAGATGTGATCAACAATTCTCAGGGGTACAATGTAATTGATGCTTCACAATCTAAACAAAATCTTTCAAGAATCTTCAATGTCATTCATGATTTTTCAAGATGTTTGCTTATGACATGAACTTCTCGTGCAAATGGTCGTACACGTTATGATGCTTCCGAAAGTTCGAAACCATCATGGGGGAGAAACGTGTATTTTGATGCTTTACGGTCAACCTCAGGGGGAAGTAGTGTATACTACTTGACTTAGTATGGTTTGTGAAGTTGTCTACATATGGGTAAAGAATTGTTGATGATAGTGTTGAAGATGATGAATGAACCGTTGATGAACCACTGCATGTTCCCCTAAAACAAATATTCACCAAAACCGAATTTGTCATAACACATTCAAGCTGACATTGTTTACGGTTTGTCTTGATTTTGTAAAATCCCGCGAAAGAAACTATTTCTCGGTTTAATTCATAGACTTGTAAAATCCCGTGACAATGGAAACATCCTGGTAAATGTAAAGTGCATCTCCGGATCTATCTCTCGGTTTATTCTTGGTTTTGTAAAATCCCGCGAAAGAAACTATTTCTCGGTTTAAACCATAGAATTGTAAAATCCCGTGATCATAGATTCATCCTGGAGAAAGGGAAAGTGTATTTATGGATCTCATCTGATGCTGGTGCTACGGTTTCTGTTTCGAAGAAGGGATAAAAGGGTGTACTTCATGAATTGGGTGTTTGTTTGGATTGTCCTCATGGCAGTTTGGTAATTACTTGGTTTTACGGGGTTATGTGCTTTTAACCATGGTCGGGATGAAAACCATAATCATAGTTCACTTAAAACGTCAAAGGAGGCTAGAGGTGAGCTTTTAACCAGAAGATGTGACAACGGGGTTAATTCACTATTATTTATTTGAGGTTGAAGTGAAATATCACGCAAGTGTACTTAGTATCCAAGGTATCGGGATGGTTGGATGAAGATTCTTCAAGATCCTTGTTTGAGCTTATTATTAAAAACGAAGACTTGGAAATCTAGTTATTGTTGGGTGACTTTTTCTTTTCTTTACCACTTGGGGAATTGGGCTCTTACCACCACAAAATAACTATCACTTTAAGGAGTTACGCTGTAGTGCTCAAAGTGTCACATTCAATTATGGATTTTCAAGAGGTGATGTACGTCTTATACTTGATGGTTGGTTGGATGAAAAGTATAGAGTACTTAGAGATTCAATGGAGGATGAACTCTCGGCACCGCTCTTTGTTACATATGTGTAAGTTTAAGTCACGAGTTCGGGTTATTTTACTTCATGGTCAAATTCATCATACTGGGTTTTCTCCATCAGCTGTCACAACAAAGAGCCTACTGAATGATAATGGGGTTGATTACAAGTTTTGCCAAGAGATGATGAAAAGAGAGAGATTATGACGTTTGAAAACAATAGTTCAAGCCTCGTACTCTAAAGAAAAGAAATGTACGCTTCAATGCATTATCTTCAAGAAGAGAAATCTTCTTATTATGACCATTCTCATCAACATGCTTCATACTTTTTCCATGCGCGTACAATTATCAAGTAAACCGAACTCCCAGTACTAGTCTTATTCCACTTGCTCAATTAAAATGGCGATGGCGACATCATTTGCAACCTTCGAGGGGGAGAAGTGTGAAGAAACTACATTATGAAGATAATCACTTGTTTAATCAAGAATGGCATCTTCGTATGCAATTCTTGAGAGGGAGAAGAAGTATGATAATTCCACATGTTGAGTTATATCTGAGAATATATGGTCATACGGCTCCTAACTCATGTAAGAACCGAGCTTCTTCTTATCGGGTCATCTTTACATGGAGTTTCTTTTAAGAGCCGTTAGTTGACATCTTCTCACGGACTGATGAGTTTATTGACAAAGTGTTTTCGGTTAATGCTTCATGTACACATCAACATGATGATTCCGAACAATCTCTCTGTTCTTGTTTGATGTGATTGGTAGTTTGGTGTTACCATTTAGTGTGTTAGTTGCGGGCTGATTGTTGATTTCCTTGATGAACATCTTTCTGTTCTTGTTTGATTGGGAGAGATTTGTGTTAAGGGGATTTGCAAGAGGTAAGTTAATTGGGATGCTTTTTTGGTGAGATGAAGATGTTAACTATCTATTCCCCAACTGGACAATCTTGAAGAAGGTCGAGTCTACAGTTTGTTCTACATCTTCTGCTGCATGTTAGAAGACTAAAGACGAATTACATTTAACGATCTAAAGACCTCTTCTTATTCCAGACATTCATCATAAAGATTGTCAGTTTAGGGGAGAGCACTAATTGGGGGAGAGTGAAATGTCAGATTTAATCCCCAATTAGACTTGCTCACACTCTTCAGCAAGTTGATTCTCACAAAGATTAAATGTGGTCTTTTCAAAAAGATTTCAAGTATTTGGGCTTATTATATGTTGTTGATTACAAGTGTCAAAACCAAAGGGGAAGGAGACACATCTAAACACAAAGCGAGTAAACTTGATGAACTTAATTCTTCTAAGTGATTGAAGATATCCCGGGAAGACAAATGTCATGACCGCAGAGAAACTCAAGGTTTTACTCATCAAGGCTTTTAGTGTTATTATTCCAACTACGTGGGGGAAGTGATGTAAGAGAAAGTTTCAAGATAAAAGAGGTACATAGTGTGTGATGATTTCGATGTTATCGCAATCATCGTGGAGAGAATTGTGTACATTGGGGCGCCACTATTTCACTTGAGAGCTTAATCGGTGATTCGTAGATATAATCACTTATTCCGGAGTTGACATCCGCAGAGATAATCGATGATTCAAAGATGCTTCTTCAAGGTTATCGGTTATTCTTTCTTTGGGCATTCGGGTACTTCGGGTTCTTGAGCTTCATACACTTTCTTCAGGGGAGAGAAAAGTATTCATCGGGGTTATACTTTGGCTATCGGACTTAATCTGCTACTTTGATGTTATAAGCTTCTCTGTCTTTGGGTATATGTGTATTCGGGTTCGTGAGCTCTATTCTATGAGACTGACTGCATCAATTCATCTACTTGGGGGAAGTGGTCTCTGGACAACTTTTTGGTATGGATCGCTTCAGTCGTCAGTAGAAAAGAAATATGAGAAGATTGGTTTATATGTGGGATGATATGTTGCTATTCTATTGGATGATATAACCTCGAACGAAGAATCACAAAAATTATTCTTAAAAGGAGCAGCAAGATCGATGATAATGGTGTGCTTCTTTGTGCACTGCTAAGGAAAGCTTGAAAGAAAGCTTTGAATCGCTTTCAAAGAAAGGATTTTCGGTTTAGGGGAAGCTGCCAAAGTCTCGCATTCTTAAAGGCTCAATTCCTTATTTTCAAGAGCCTCGGAAGCTTTGGTGGTGGATGTTTAAGAGATGACGATTTCTATCTTCTTCAACGAGGCTGTTTGATATCCTTATCTCGGTAATCGTATCATCATCTTCTTAAAAGATATCATCTACTCTATCTTTGTAAATATTTATCAAAACCAAATACAAAATATAAAACCAACAAAAGAAAATAGAAAATTATAAAACCAACAAAACCCATAAAATCGAAAATTTGAAAAAAAATACAAAAAATATGTTTTCTCAAGACATGTCTTCTGATATCGATAACATCTACGGTCTTAGAAATGTCATTCAATAATGGCACGGGGCCATAGATGAAGTTCGAGCAGGAGGTGTAAATATTCTTTTCCTAAACATGTCTCAAAATATGGCTTGCAGTTATTTCAGACTGTAACCCATGCTTAACCATGGCTTTCTATTATTTCCGATAGCAACCCGTTCTTTAAGAAAGAAAAGTGTTGCGCTAAACCAATTTTCAAATATTTTGTGCACTTATCCTAAAAAAAATAAGGAAAGTATGTCGAAGGACTGCTGTTCCTACTCAAATATTTTTCCTTCTAAAATTCTTTAGAAAAATATTTGTTTCAACAAAATGGTAGAAATTGAGTTGCTTAAAAATCAATCAGAATCAGAATTTTCAAAAATTTGAAAAACCTAATCAATGACTTTAGCATGGTTAAAACTTTTTATGAAATGAGTCATTTATTGAGGGGGAGAATGTTTTCAAATCTATATCATCTATCGGGCTTATCTAATTATCCTACGTGCTTAACTAAAAATGATACTTGCCTATGTCGAAGGACTAGGAATTTAGGATATGATTGTTAGGATTAGATGATTAGAGTTTGATGAACACATAAATCCCATGCTTTATATGATCTGATTGATATGTTGAATTGACTTTTATTAGTCGATTGTTGTTTGGGTGATGTCGACCACCATATATTTGTTTGTGTTGACTAACGTATGAAGATATCATGGTACAAAAGAATGTTCCCGATCCGGATCCCACAAAAGCAGATGATTGGATGCCGAAAGGAAAGGGTAACTATATCTTAGGTCGACAAAAGAAGAAACGGAGCTTAATTGGATCTCTATTAAGAGTTGCCATGATTTATGCAACGTCAGAGGTCTTGTTGCATCAGCAGATGGTTTTCTTCATGCCCTACAACAACAACAACAAAAGCAGCTTAACCGCCACGTATCTTTGTGCAGGAAATAGTAATGGATGATACCATTTTTCTTAAAACAATTTTAATATTGATGTTTTTGAAAATGGAAAAATATTGTTTTGAAAATAACTTGGACTAAATTTTGGAAATCACCGGACTTCATTTTATCAAAACTTAAGTCACTCAATCAACAACTACGGTCATCGATTGAGGGGGAGAGTGATTTAAAATAAAATATTTTCAAACGATATTTCATCTATCAAGTCCGTTTGTGCTAAATAAGTGGTGATCTAAAGATTTAATGTTATGTCATGGTATGATTTTCTTTAAAACTCTAAGATCTTTCAAAATGAAATTTTTTCTGTTCTTGTTTGATTGTGAAATTGTTTTATTTTACTTAAAGATCTTTTAAAAATATCATACCTGACACTAACAATCTTTAATGTCTAAAATTGATCCTTATTAGTCATTTTTCAAAATAAAATCAAGCCATATCTTTCCCCAAAATTTTCTAAATTATTTAAATCAATTGGGATCCAAAATCTCAATTGGTTTGAAATTTTTGATCGGGGGAGAGATCGTGATTTAAATCTCAAATCGGTTTTAAAGGGTGATTGTTTCAAAAGCACTCATTCCTTCATGTGCCAAACGATTACAAATACATGATGCACATGATTGAGGAGAAGCATTTAACCAAAAACCAGAAGGGTATTTAAACAAGGCCACATTTTCTCCCATGTTTTCTAAACCTTATTAAATCACTTGGGATCCAAAATCTCAAAGGGTTTAATATTTTTGATCGGGGGAGAATTTGTGATTTAATAATGAAATTTGATAAATGATGATCATTTTGATTCAAAGTGCAAGTTCTCTCTAATATGTGCTAAACTCTTTCGTATATCGATGCACATATTGAGGGGGAGCGAATGGTTTCTATTGGCAATCATGAAATGTACTTCAAAAACCTCTTGCCTCTATGTGCAAAATAACTTTCAAATATCCAACGCACATATTGAGGGGGAGAATTTACCAAGAAAATCAAATGGCTTTTTCTATGGAAATTGTGATCAAGAAATTATTTCAAAGAACTCTTGCCTCCATGTGCTAAACAATTTCAAAATCATATGCACATGTTGAGGGGAGCATTTCTAAATGATCAAAACAATTAAGGTACAAAATGCTTTGATTTTATATCACAACTACCTTGATTGATTTTCCAAATGATTTTTCAATTGGTTTCGAGAAGGAATGAACAATACCAAAAGACCGACCAATTTAATTTATGCATGGTGTTATAAGGATGGTTAGGTTAGGTATTCGTTCCCACGATCCCGCCAGAGCCGGAGGGATCTACCCAGGGATAATCCACTAGATAGTGTAGAAGTCCTTAGGTATGATGAAAAAAAGGAGAAAAGTGAGAATATGGGAAGAGTGTTGACTCAGACAAAGCTAGTACTGGAACAAACCCAACAAGGTGCTAGTATCGAAGTCTCGGTAAGCACTGAAGGGGTTGAAGAATGAAAAAGAAATGAATGAGAAAAGGGTGAAAAGAAATAGCCTCCAATAATTCAACCTTAGGGCGTAAACCGGTTCAATACATATGCTACTAGTGGTTACTAAGGTAACGTCGGTATTGAAGACAAGACATCATGGACCCAAAGGACGACCGCACTAAACTTCCCAAGCTACTCAAGTTCCTCTTAAAAGGGATTGTTTCATTCTCACGGGAACCTACATAATCTATCGATCGTCTCTTAGAGATTGTTGATATTGAAGAAGAAACCCTCTCCTAGTCTCCGGCATAGGAAACCAAAATGCACAATTGAGTCTAGAGCCAAGAGATCATCCACAATATCTCATTAGGACACAAAATTAATGAAGACTTACTGTTTCACACAATGTGGAAAGTAAGTGTATATTAAGAGTCCTACGCATTATCCTTTTGGTATTGCTAGAACATCCGAGTGATATGTAAAGTATTCACGATGAAGATGGAAATCCTTCTAGAGCCAACATCAAACAAGCTCTTGGTGGGTGACATGTGAGATCTTTTTTAAATATCAAGCTTGTGACAACTGGACAGAAATGATGGGGCAATTCACTCTTGAATCAACCTTGGTCCAGGAAATGAATTGAATACTTTTGGAAAAACCGTTCGATGTGCAAATCTTCTTTTCTCTAGCACATCAAATGTGTACTAATGTTTTCAAACACAAAAGTATCTCCGATTGAAAAAATACTTTTGAAAAACCGCTCGATGTGCAAATCTCTTCTTTTCTCTAGCACATCGAATGTGTATTCTCTTTCAAATACAAAGGTATTTTGATTGAAAATTGATCTTTCTCATAAAACCTTCGTCAGATTGCAAAACTCTTTCTTCTAAGCAATACGTGATTGTTTTCAAATCAATTTTCATCAATCGCTGAATCTCAATTACCGGTTCACTCACTCCGTGTTGTCTTCTTTGAGACGCTCCGGTTTGAGAACGGCAGAGCAACGAAACCCCATCAAGGAGATTCTTAGGAATTATACCGATCACAGCAAGATTGTATCGATCAACGAGGAACCGTGGGCGTGTACTCAATTCAACGAAGTGATCAAAGACACTTTCGTGTTTTATTGCTAACTGTTGTTTGCGGTACATTTGACGGTTGCGGTGATCGTAATCGAGAAGTCAACCCAAAGCCGCATGCTCACAACATCCACACTTAATTGAAGAAATCATGACTAGTGCATATCTACATAACATGGCTCGATATTTTTATACTATGCTTCGCTACGCCGCAAATATCATGAACCAAAGAAAGCTTCCGCTACTCGATGAAAAGATGTCATGATCCCGAAAGTGTGAGCATGTCGGTCCAAAAGTCACAACATCACATGATGGCAACACAATAAAGGGTGATCCAGAGATTTATCGTGGTCGATGATCTCAAGAAAGCTCAAGATCATCAAAGATTTGGATCGCTTAAAGGCCTCCACTAAAAGTACAAAACTATGCGGACTTTGAAGAATCGCTACTAAAGCACAAAGATTGCGAAACTAGAAGAATTGAAGTCTCACGAGCTCATAACTAAAGACAAAGATAGAATGCTAGGATGCAAATGTATTTCATGGGGTGACCTCCTTAGGGAGATTGTTAGAATTGGAAATTCCATGTGAAAGTGTCACACCCCAATAATGGTCTAGCATATGTTAGCTCGTAGACTTGTCGTTGTTTACGTTATTTAGTAGTTAATTAGTTAGTCAAGAGCGTAGAATAGTTTAGAGTAACACCGTGGAGGAAGGACGGTCTTTACCCACCGACACCGATCCACAGTCGTCAGAGGTCGTTTAGTTTGTAATTATAAATACCCTTCCCTCTAAGGGAAGGGTGGTGCTTCTCATTATTCTAACCTTGCATTTTCTCCTCTCTTCATCTTTCTAACAATGGCTTACTTGTTTAATCATCTACCTAGACCACCCGAATCATCAAACAACATAAAATATACGATCCTATAGATAGTACTATAAGGGACTAACTACTAGAAAAGGTATCTACTCTGCAGGGTGCAATAAAAGAAAACAATGAAAAGATAAAAGAGATCAAACGACTAGAATATAGCCATGCAAAATGTTGCAGTGAAGTTGTCGCATTTTTGTATGATGATATGGGCCGAGACGCATTTTATTTTGGAAGAATGTATTAATCAGTTGAAGAGACTTGAAAAATCCATTGCTGCGGAAAAACATTTCTTGAAGATTTGTTCATCAACTATGTATAGGTAGCATGCATGTCAATATTTTGTTCATCAGATTTATATGATCTATTGTCTTTCTCCCTTTCTTTTTTTGAATAAATAGAAGTCATATTTGCTTTTTATCATTGTCCAGTTTCTTTTTGGGTAAATAATTGTTAAAAATACAAAACGTCTAATTAAAATGTATAGATTCCAGTATCCAGTGTAACTTTATTTCTTTTATTGGGTTATGATTTGATTGCGATTTCAATGCAAAAAACATTAAAGTTAAGTTCACTCCTATTTATACACATTCACCTACAAATACTTTAAATGACCGTATGTATACCAATACCTTAATTTTCTAAAGCTATAATCTACATGGCTTCTTCTTTCCAAATGACATTACCAACAAGGCCAAATTATGAATCTCCATCAAGTTCAGATACTGAAAGAAAGTAGTATGATATCGAATTGGACGTCATAAGAAGACAAGTTCGTCTCGTATAGAAGAGGTATGTGGCGATATTGATGAAAAAAGTAGCTAAAGAAGAAAAAATGTACGCTACACGATGAGATTCAACGGCTGTAAAAGAACGTTGAATATAAAAAAAAAGACATTTAATACTACACAACTAAAAAATCTTTGATGTTGTATTACGGATGTTTGTTTCTATTGCTTTTAATTTAAATTAGTTTATTACTTTTATCTAATTTTTTTTAGATGGAAGTTATCCTAAATCATGGAACATGACATAGCAGCTTCTATACATTACATTACAAACTCATTCCATTGAGTCAAAAGAATAGTACAGTACAAATTATTACATTACACTACATAATAACAAATAGATCAACAAATCATAGAAAAGTGCAATAGTAGTTGAGGCATCTTAGAGATAATGAATAAGATGATAAAAAAAAAAAAAAACCCCTTTGTTGTGGAACACGAGACCCAAATCAAACACATGATAAAGGTACTTGCAAAACAAATTCAGATAAAGAGGAAGCGTGAATCAAAAAGCTGCAAAATTTGGCAGGGACACACAACCCTCATGTACGACACTTCACTTTTAGTTAAAGATCTACACCCACATTCACGTAGAAATATATCTAGTTGAAGCATCATCGCCTTAATCGTTTGATTCATCTATGATGCATCACATGACAAGGTGTAATCAAGTGAGGAAATTGTTGCAAAAAATGCAATGATGGTGGTTGTGGTTGATAAAGAGCCATGTACTCTAATAGGGATGGTATGTTAAATTTATCACACTTGGTTCGTGCGACGAGGCTTGACCAGGTTTATGATGCAGTTGCATCTTGTAGGTAACTTGATACACTTCATTTACCAAGAAAACAATCATTAGATGGTCAGTTTTTTAGAAGCACAATACCACTGGTATATTGTCTTGACTGTTATCGCAACCTTCTCTTTTGAAACGTCGAAAAACTTGGACATTTGGAAAACCATTCATCAAAGTTCTCAGTTTCATTGAACTCTATCGTTAACCTTCATAAAGTGGTAAATTTAAGTAGTTGGAAATATCGTAACTAGAGTTTAAGATGGTATTTATAGGTAGCCAAAATTATCATAAGTAGATTTTAAGATTGTGATTATAGGTATCGAGAGTTTAAGAGGTATTGGTTGAAGTAGAAAAATGTAGAGTGAATTTCTATGGAAAAAATCAACTAGATATTGATGATGAAACTGAAGTTCCAAAGTTTTATTAAAAAGGTAAAACAGTTCTCTTGTCAGCGTTTCCTCTCAAACCCATTCGGAATATATTCGCAAAGTATCCGCAGTCTTTATCGAAACAACCCATTTTTTTAAACCACTCGTAATTTCTTCACATGATATCGCAGTGTAGAAATCATTGGGTGATAACGGGTCCCGTTTGTTTGTCACGTGACCCTCATTTCGTATCTGGATCGCATCATCTTCGATTTTGATCAGGCCAAAGTCTGATGTGCATGAAAACGGACGATACATGCATCATCGTGGTCGGAATGAGATGAAGGTGAAGACAGTGTAGATTTTGAGAAGAATGGAGGTGCGTGCGAAGTGATATGGTCGATTATGTGACATTGGGTGAGTATAGGCTTAACAATATGCCAAAAAGTTGAGTCAAGTTAGAAATAAGTGTCATATTGGATGTTAGTTTTGCTAATTTCCCTTAAAATTTCACATACATAAGATCGATTACCCTCTCTGCGTTACAACATTTTTTTTATTATTATTTTTTTACACGTGGCATATCCTCATTATTAGGCACATAAAATTAAGCATAAAATTTAGAGCTATGCTACAACCACAAAAGGTTTACAAAAAAACATCCACAAAAATGAGATATTATGTTTTGGTTGGGTTAATCAAAGAGAAGAGATAAATTATTGCAAAAGCCATCAATCAAAATATAACACCTCATTTTGTGAATATTTTTTAAATTCTTTGTAGTTGTAACATAGCTCAAAAATTATGCATATCTATCAGTTCTATGTTTTTTGTTTTTACACATGTCAAATGCTCATTAATAGTTTTAACTTTCAAAAGATTGTGACAGTGGACTTATACGCGTCAAAAGGTCAAACATAATGATTACTCTCATAAAATCAATCCCCACTAGGGGTGTTCAAAATTCGGGTAATACCTACAGTAATCGAAAATCGAAACCGACCCGAATTGAAAAAAATCAAACTGAATTTGTAACTGAATTGAATTTGTCAAAACCGAACCGACCCAAATTAAATTTTTGATTTTCGGTTTGGATATGGTTTTGGCAATCTAAATATATATATATATATATATATATATATATATATATATATATATATATATATATATATATATATATATATATATATATATATATATATATATATATATATATATATATATATATATATATATATATATATATATATATATATATATATATATATATATATATATATATATATATAGTAGGGATCCAATGAGATGTAAATTAAAATAAGAAGTGGTGAGAAGTGACCAAAACCACGCATTTGGGATGCAACGACTTGCATTAGATGCATTTCTATTTATATAGATGCAACATCTTGAGTTTCGAAAGTTAATTTGATGTATAGATGGTGCAAGATGATTTTCAAGATTTTGGCACGTGCAGAGGAACAAAAAACAAGAGAAATCATGAAATGCATCTATTATACGTATATGCATTTGATTAAAAGCTAGAAAACACACTATGGTGCGTTATAATGCATCTAATATTATAGGGATGCATCTAATTTAGGTCGGTGCATCTCGGATTTGTGGTTATAGTTCTTCTTATTCCTTCTTATTTTAAGTAATCTTCTTATTTGATCCTAACCCTATATATATATATATATATATATATATATATATATATATATATATATATATATATATATATATATATATATATATATATATATATATATATATATATATATATATATATATATATATATATATATATATATATATATATATATATATATATATATATATATATATATATATACAAAATGACCATTAAAATTATTTCGTAGTATAAATATAACATTTTTTAAGCTTGAATTTTTTTTTCTTCCAAAAACCTATATAAATAATTAAAAGGAAGCATTTCAGGTTATTCGGTTCGGTTCAGTTTTCATTTTTACCCATAATTTTTTTTAACAGAATAAACCAAACTGCACGATAAACGAACCGATGAATACCCCTAATTCCCATACTATTACCTTGACATTCTAGTTGGCCCACTGGTTATTATGTTGTGTTTATAGTTTGAGCCTAGCCTAGTCGATTCCTAGTATGCTTAGAATTGTCATTCGGTTGAATAGGTTTATGCATGTGTATATATATACTTTACGTTGATGTTTAATAATATTTATAGGGGTTTATCAAATATTCAAATCTAATATGGTATTGAAGCCTCAAGATCCTCTCCCACAAAAACATTACAAATTTTATTTGACCATGCCTTTTAGTCAACTTTTTAATTTTTTGGTTTTCCTATTTTCTTGCTTTGCTACCGATACGTCTCTATTTGTTTTTCATCGCGGTTCTGATAGTGCTTATCTATTCTTATATGTGTATGACATTATTGTCACAACTTCTTCTCTAGCTCTTTTACAGCGTATTATTGCATTACTTTTACACTAAGTTTGCTATGAAAAATCTTGGCTCTCTCAATTATTTCCTTGGTATTTCTAGTCAACGATCGGCTTCTGCATGTTTTTGTCATAGTTGAAGTTTGCAGTGGAAATTCTTGAGCGAGCTCATATGCAAAATGTAACATGTGCAGGACCCTTGTTGATACTGAGTCCAAGCTTGGATCTGATGGTAAACCTGTCGGTGATCCCACTTTATATTGCAGCCTTACTGGTGCTCTTCAGTATCATACTTTTACGCGATCGGATTTGTTCTATGTTGTTCAAAACGTCTGTCTTTATATGCATGGCCCCTGTGATATGCTCTTCATTGCTTTGAAGCGCATATTGCGCAATGTTCATGGTACTATTGATCATCGTCTTCAGCTACATACATCTTCTACTACTCAGCTTACTGCATATATTGATGTTGATTGGGCTGGTTGCCTGGTTACTCGTAGGTCTACTTCATGTTATTGTGGATTTCTCGGTGATAACCTCTTGTCGTGGTCCACTAAGCGACATGTTAACTTGTCTCGCTTAAGTGATCGTGGTGTTGCTCTTGTGGTTGTTGAAACTGCTTGGATCCGTAATTTGTTACATGGGTTGCATGCTCTGTTAATACAAATAAGTCGTAAAACGTTTATTTATATTTTACGATCTTCTAATTTTTTGTCGATAACAAACGTAAAATCATGTTAACGAAACAAATAAAATACGTAAATGGTTTGAACTAATAGTTTCTAACATATTCACATTTTCATATAAAACACTAAAACAATTATAAGTGATTTTATGATTTAGTAATACATATGTACAACAACTAGTGTTTACATACTTGGGTAAATATACACATAACTAGTATGTAGTATATTGGGTAATATAAATGGGTAGAAACTTAAGTATCACAACCAATTGGGCAAATACATTGAATGTAGTTGGGTATAACCCAAAGCCCATAACCCATGGATCTTGACCCATAACCCATTGCATGACATCATGCTTATATCACACATGGATAATATCCATAACCCATGGATCAACCCATACCCAAGTGACTAAGTGCATTGCACTTAAAGATACATTGTATCTAGCCAAAGATCCATGGTTCAACCCATGACCCATGACCCATAACCAAAATACCCATGGGCAAAGAGGAGCGCTCCATGGATCCCTAGCTTTGTGCTAGCGGATCCTCGAGGTAGGGATCCGTGGGATCCGGAAAGCAGAGGGATTTTTCCTCTATAAATAGTGAGCCATTTCTTCATTATTCATCACCCCTTTCCAACACACTTTCTCCCTGAGTTAAAAACTCACTAACCTCAGATCCAAGAGATCTATTTTTGTAGTTTTGTTTTTGTGTGATCTTTTAGGTTCCTCTTAAAGGCAAGATCACCACCTTTGAATTCGAGCAAGCTCAAGTCCATGAGTTGCCATGCTTCCTCATCATCAAGGCCACTGAAGTCTTCTTGTTGATGATTCCTTTCTTTCTTCAAAGAAGTGTAGTGTTGAAGACATTAGGGAAAGATGTCTCAAGTGTCAAGACGAAGATATTAGTGAAGGGTATCTATCGTCTATAGGATAAGCACTTGTGATAGGTGCTTAGAATTCAAGACAAATAAGCATTAGTGAAAGGTGCTTAGAAATGAAGACACAAGACATTAGTTAAAGTTGTCTTGTAGATCTAGTAAAAGGCATTAGTGAAAGGTGCCTTAGATGTACATTCAATATGGTGTGTTTCGATGTACAGGATAGACTAGTATTAGATCCAAGGATATTGATATCCTTGATGATGTTGTAAAGGAGTAGATCTCCTTTGGGATTAGTCGTTGGTGTAGTGTGGTAGTATTTCCTCCATTGCAATGGAACTAGGTGCTTAGCCTAGTACCTAATAAAGGGTAGGCGACGTTGTGAAGGTGTAGTTCACCTTGGAGTGAAAGAACTAGGTACTTAGCCTAGTACCTTATAAAGGGTAGGCGACGTTGTGTAGGTGTGGTTCACCTTGGAGTGAAAGAACCCGGTGGTTAGCCTAGCACCGGAAAAAGGGTAGGCGACGTTGTGAAGGCTTCTCCTCCATAAGGAGATTGGTGTAGTGATTACGAACTCTCGAGTAGGTGACTCGGGGAGTGGAGTAGGGCAAGGAAGGTGTCCTTGTAGCCGAACTACTATAAATACTTGCGTTGTGGTTTTGTGCTTCTTACTCTTATCTTTTCATTGCTTACCTCTATATGCTTGTTTATCAACATCCAACACACACATCCAAATAGATTGACATAAGTCAATCTAAATAGACTAAAAGAAAGTTTTAATTGGCAAAACTATCCAACCCCCCCTTCTAGTTTTCCACAATTGGCATCAGAGCTTCGTTACCAAGTTTCTTGAAGTATATTGTACTTTAAAAACTTGATACGATCCATAGTTAATTGAAAACTACAAAGAAGGTTTTTCATAAAAACAAACACCATGTCTTTCAAAACTATATGTTTGGATGTTGATTTGATAACAACATTTTTCTTATTTACTTTTCATTTAATTGCACTAATCTTCTTTGTCATGTTGATTAGTCAAAGCTCATTCCCACCAAGCTTTAGGAGTAGCTTGGTAACAAGAATACCTTCCTTAAGAAGGTATCTTAAACTCAAAGGAGCGGGAATCGCCTAAGTGACATTTGTTTGTGTCATTTGTAAAGACATTCCTAAGTGCGCTAGAGGTATGATTTTCTTTTACTTTGCTTGATAATTAAGTATACCTATTTAGGTATTTATATGATTATCTTTTGTGCAATTACATGTTTTACATGAAGCTTCCTTAGAAGCATTTTTCTCACATATCGTGTTATATTTCTCGCCTATAGTCTTGATATATAAAACTTATGTTTTATTTCTTTAATCCTATAATAAAACAAAACACTAATTTCAAAATTCCTCCTTCCCTATAAATAACCCCACCACGACCACTCTACCAAACCCTCACTTTTTCAAATCTTCCAATTTCAAAATTTCCTTTCATTCAAAAATTTTCATCTTCCTCCTCATTCCATCTCAACCGAAACCAAGAAGATTCGTCATCAACATGGTTTACATCGCACTCGTGCTCATTGCTTTAACACTCATTGCACTTGTGTTCCTATGATGAAGTTTACATATGGAGACATTTACTTTGTGTTGTTAATCTACATTGGGATCATATACCCAATCCTTTGTATCATCCTTAGTATTGAAATGCAATATTACTAATAATCTAGTTATCAGGTTATTATTATCATAATGTGTTTGTCATTTCTTTTGTTTTATTTGTTTCATTTTCTTCGTGATACATTAGAAGTCATGTATGCATGTTAAAAGAAAATGTAGGTTAAACATATATCTTGGTATAAAACTAGGAGATCTAAAACCTATGCTTTTCATATAATGCTGTTCTCAGAACTACGATCTACGGATCCGGAAGTTATACTAGCGGATCCCTTTTGAAAAGGAACCGTGGGATCCGTCCTACTGGAAAACAGTTTCTCATGCAAATTAAAAACCACTATCTTTCTAAATGTAATAATCCACTAGAAAGTCAAAACCTTGAGTAAGTTAAAGTGTTAAATACAATTGTTAATAAAAATCTAGTAAAAACATTAGATTATCATAGGTTGACCACAAACATCTCTTTTTATTAACTTATCATTTCTATAGGTTCAACTATGACGCATGAATATGAGTTTGATTTTCACTCACTAGCGTCTACACTCCGAACACCTCTCTCGAACCCAACACACCGGCAATCATGTCCCGGTTCAATAATCTCAAAATCGTCACTTCCATGAAGGAAGTATTGTAGACACCTTCTACAAATCGAAGAAGG
This sequence comes from Chrysanthemum lavandulifolium, assembly GCA_022545495.1. Lineage (NCBI taxonomy): Eukaryota > Viridiplantae > Streptophyta > Magnoliopsida > Asterales > Asteraceae > Chrysanthemum > Chrysanthemum lavandulifolium. The sequence continues at coordinate 159,730,444 of CM040239.1, read as the reverse complement.
TATCAATACCTCCTTCCGAGCCATAGGACTAGAATGTCTTCTTGAAATCAATGAGAAGATATGTCCAAGGTTCATAATGGAATTCTTCCGTCAAGTCGAACTGTCAGAATGAGGATCGCTTCTATCTCTTTGGTTTTATATCAAAACCAAAGTTCACTCTAACCCTTGGGCATTTTGCTCACATCCTCCGGATTCCAAATCATGGACAATGTGCCTTCACCAAGATTGGTCTCTTGATTCTCTCTTCAACTTTCGTGAAGAAAATAGCCCATATTGTTCACACATACCCTCTCCTGAAGATTTAAATCGCATAATATGCAAACCTCGACCATATTACTCCGATCCAAACATTATCTTTACAAGGATATCCGAGAAGAGTACAAGCCTCTTGCACTCATCCTACGTGAAAATGTTTGGAGCCTTGGGAAATCGAAAAATTCTTCCCGCTTGTTGTGCTCACATGTTGTACTTGTTTGCTAACACAACAAGCATACAATCTCGCCTACTTTCGCAAGTCGAATTGTAAATCTTCAAGGCTCCAAAAATAAACTCATCCCTTATGGAATGTTCTTGACACGCCTCTATCATAATGTTATGCACTTCCATCCTCAATTTCAAAGTCCGTTGTACGTACTTGTGAACAAGATGATGGAACCGCTAAACATATCTCTCATGAAGACTTTCTTCATTCTTGATTCCATCAACACTCTTCAATCACATAATGATTCTCCTAGCGAAAACACTCAAGGAACCTAGTAGTATTCCAAAATAGGATCAATTCTCTTGTACTCGTGCTTTATCAATGTAATCCAATTTCTTTCATTAAATAAAACATCTTACATTTGATATCTTAGTATTAGAACTCTTTTTAGACTATCCTTGAGATATAATGCATTATCAAGATCATTGCATACCTTTAGTAAAGGTCCCACGAGCGTATGGGCGGATCCCAAAGATTGTGCTAGACGGATCCCTACACTTAGGGAACCGTAGGATCCGACAAACAGAAAATGCAATTGCAAGAATTATATTTCAAACATATCCTTAGAACACCTCACACTAAGCTAAACATAGTTTCTTAAGGCAAATTAAGTCCTTATCAAGATAGGTTGATCCTTCCTACTCACACATAACTCACCTAGATCACACTCTAAGACGCTTGTAGATCCACCACTTCATTTTTAATCCATTACTCTTCCACTCTCAAACTCACACTTCATTTTTTACTTGATCCCTCACATTTAGCCTTAGAAATCTTTCGATTATGGCAAAATTGATCATAAATCATCCTTACCTCAAAATTGATCAAAGTTGATCAAACTCTACTTTTTCCCATCTCAAAGCTTCTAGGATATTTTCCAAAACACTATCCTAAGTCACAACCTGATCTCTAGGATCATTTAGCTTCAATTGACACTCTAAATCTTTAGTGTCATCCTTGCTCATCCATTGGTACTCTTGAAAGTTCTAAATCCTTCCATAAAAGACAATCATTAGCTACATCATTCATTACCTTCAAGTACTTAAGCACCCCTCCATTTAAAACACTTAGGAGGACTGAAACCCTCAATATGTTATAGGTCTTAGATCTTAGAAACATCATTTCCACTCTTTCATAATCACGAAAGTGGATCCCTAGGATTAGCCTAGACGGATCCTCCGAGGAGGAACCGTGGGATCCGGTGACAGCTTATGCCAAATCTTGCTAAAACAATCATTTCAACTCATCTTCCTAACTCAAACACTCCATCTCATCTTAAATGAGTTCCTAGATCAGTGCAACCTCTGAATTTGACTCTTGTGCATGATAATCATCACATTCCAATGAATCCTAGTGGCTTAAGGCTTAAATGCACTTGCCAAATCTCTTTTTTTATAAACCACCTTGTTAGGACCTCCATAGTCATCACTAGGGGTGGAAACTAGCCGAGCCGAGCCCGAGCCTGCCAGAGCTCGAGCTCGGCTCGTTTATATTTTAGAAAGCTCGAGCTCGAGCTCGGCTCGTGTTATGATATATAAAGCTCGAGCTCGGCTCGGGCTCGGCTCGTTTGTGTAGACTCTAGAGCTCGTTTATCTAGAGCTCGTTAATGGGATCGGCTAGTTTGTCCACCGTTAACACAATGACAAAGTGTTCAATGAATGATCAATAAACTAGAATAATCAACACTAGACCAGTCAATCTTAATGTTCGAAGATCTTAAGATTCCAATAACTAACTTCATAACATACATATAGTTTTCCAAACTTGAAAAGATTTACATATGCAAAAATATAAAAGATATCTATCTCCAAGAGATAAATAACTAATTGATACATCTTGTACGCTGCTCCTACAATCACCTTCAACAAAATCAAAACCCATTCAAAGACACAAGATCCATAGCAAGTAAACACAAAAGGTATCAAAACCCATTCAAAGACACAAGATCCGTAACACTAGCCTGTTTTTATTATGTGGGCGTGGAGGGATGTGCCTCCAAGGATGTTTTTGTGGAGAGTATGTTCTAGGATTTGTGTAAAGATTGATGTGTAAAGTGTTGTTGTCATATGTTTTTGTTTTCTTGGAGATGAGGTGCTACCATTGTTTTGTAGATGAGAAAAGAGGATCTCAGAACATTGAATTATTGATGAGCAGGATGTGGGAACTAGATTTGTCATGTGAGGTTCGAGAATGTTTAGTGAGGCTCGAGAAAGAGTATAAATCTAATTGTTTTGGTCAAGGGTCCCTTTTGGTCAACCTAAATACATAAACATACGATTTTATATGTATAAATACATGAAATATATAAAGCTCGTTTAGGCTCATGAGCCTATCCGAGCTTTATAAATAAAGCTCGGCTCGAGCTCGATTATTAAATGAGCTTCAATTTAGGTTCGAGCTCTGCTCGAGCTCGTTAAGCCTCATTGCTCTTTTACCGATCCGATCCCGAGCTTTTCACGAGCGGCTCGCCTGCTTCCACCCCTAGTCATCACTCTCTTCCTAACTTTTAGCCCTTTAGAAACCCTTACAATCATCTTATCATGAGGAAAACCCCAAATAGTAACTTATCCACCAAAGAACCACCTATGAAAAAGGCTCGTGTTATACACGAAATCTCTTCAACCGAATCATCTCCGGTCAAGCCAACAAATGATAGGATCCTTCATCATCTAATCAAACCAATTCCTAAAAGGATAGTACCCACAAAACTACCTATGCCAAACACCACCATACCTCCTAGGCCAAACAATATCATCTCCACTAAACCATCACCATTAGTTCCTAGAGCTATTTCATTTACATCCCCACTATCATCACCTCACCTCTACAATTTAGAGGACTTGCCTCCTAGGCCGTCTCATCCGCTTCCGCCGACAACATTCTCCTCATTAGGAGGAATAATGGTACAAAATCAAGGTGTTGAGTCAACACTTGCTCCGGCTTCCTTTTCGCCATTTCCATCATATAATCCCAATTGGATTATGAGAAATCATCAAAGTCAACCACCCGACCATATGGAAGTTGAAACTTCTCTACCACCACCATCATTTTTAGTCGAGCCATTCTCAAATGCGCCTCCACCAATCCCTTCATCGTTTGAAGCTCCACAAGCCGCTTCACTTGATCCTTCGCATCAAGCCATTTCATTTCTTCCACCACCACTACCTAGCCATGACAAAGATTGCTATCATTGTCAACATGTTGAAAGTTTGATACATGAAGTACGAGAAGACCAACGTTTCATGTTCTATCATCTCCTCGAACGTTTCGACGAGATTAAACCTAAACAAAACTCGAGCTAGAAGATTTTAGTGGTGTCCTAGCATCAAGCAATAGTTGGTTTAGAAATTCCTAGTCATGTATTTTCTTATTTTTAGAGTCATGTATATCATAACTCTAGTTTTATTAAATGGAATTACATGCTACTTGTTATTTTTCTGAGAATATGATCACTTTGTATTCATATCTCATTTTTGTGATAACATTACTTGTTATATCACCTTTCTTCAAATTAATCGCCAATACGGATCCTCGGGATTGCCTAGACGGATCCCTACTAGAGGGAACCATGGGATCCGTGAGACGAAAGCTATTTTCTACTAACTTGGACCACATTTGCAGGAAATTGTGAATTATACTTGCTTTCTAACCTTTGTTTTGTAGTTATTCAATTTACACATGAAGACTTTTGACATCCTAAAGCTAGGGGAGCTTTATGTCAAAGCAATACATTGCAAATTAATTGCAATACTAGGTTTACATTTCGTGACATCCCCTTGCAAAATTGCAATCATCAGGGGAGCACATTCGTCTCTTAGATTTAAATCTTTTGCAAACTTATTTGCAAACAAACTAGATTAGTATCACTTACTGACGCCTTACATAGGGATGGACTCGTCAAGGGGAGTAAAGACGAGATCCTTTCCTGCTACTTGCTCTCTATTCATTTTACTTTACTTCTTTCACATGTTTTCTTAAAACAATGTGTTGCTTTCCTTCAAACACTTTTGTTTTTCGACCAAAAGGGGAGAAGAAAGTAAAACTACAAATTCAAACTTTTACTAATTTTAGCTTTTCCTTAAAATAATTTTATGTTTTATCATCAACAAAAAGGGGGAGATTGTTAATACAAATAAGCCGTAAAAACGTTTATTTATATTTTACGATCTTCTAATGTTTTGTCGATAACAAACGTAAAATCATGTTAACGAAACAAATAAAATACGTAAATGATTTGAACTAATAGTTTCTAACATATTCACATTTTCATATAAAACACTAAAACAAGTATAAGTGATTTTATGATTTAGTAATACATATGTACAACAACTAGTGTTTACATACTTGGGTAAAATATACACATAACTAGTATGTAGTATATTGGGTAATATAAATGGGTAGAAACTTAAGTATCACAACCCGTTGGGCAAATACATTGAATGTAGTCAGTATAACCCAAAGCCCATAACCCATGGATCTTGACCCATAACCCATTGCATGACATCATGCTTATATCACACATGGATAATATCCATAACCCATGGATCAACCCATACCCAGTGACTAAGTGCATTGCACTTAAAGATACATTGTATCTAGCCAAAGATCCATGGTTCAACCCATGACCCATGACCCATAACCAAAATACCCATGGGCAAGAGGCGTTCCACGGATCCCTAGCTTTGTGCTAGCCGGATCCTTGAGGTAGGGATCCGTGGGATCCGGGGAACGAGAAGATTTTTCCTCTATAAATAGTGAGCCATTTCTTCATTATTCATCACCCTTTCCAACACACTTTCTCCGAAAGTTAAAACTCACTAACCTCAGATCCAAGAGATCTATGTTTGTAGTTTTGTTTTTGTGTGATCTTTTAGGTTCCTCTTAAAGGCAAGATCACCACCTTTGAAGTCGAGCAAGCTCAAGTCCATGAGTTGCCATGCTTCCTCATCATCAAGGCCACTGAAGTCTTCTTGTTGATGATTCCTTTCTTTCTTCAAAGAAGTGTAGTGTTGAAGACATTAGTGAAAGATGTCTCAAGTGTCAAGACGAAGATATTAGTGAAGGGTATTTATCGTCTATAGGATAAGCACTTGTGATAGGTGCTTAGAAGTCAAGACAAAGAAGCATTAGTGAAAGGTGCTTAGAAGTGAAGACACAAGACATTAGTTAAAGGTGTCTTGTAGATCTAGTCAAAGGCATTAGTGAAAGGTGCCTTAGATGTACAATCGATATGGTGTGTTTCGCTGTACAAGATAGACTAGTATTAGATCCAAGGATATTGATATCCTTGATGATGTTGTAAAGGAGTAGATCTCCTTTGGGATTAGTCGTTGGTGTAGTGTGGTAGTAGTTCCTCCATTGCAATGGAACTAGGTGCTTAGCCTAGTACCTAATAAAGGGTAGGCGACGTGTGAAGGTGTAGTTCACTTTGGAGTGAAAGAACTAGGTACTTAGCCTAGTACCTTATAAAGGGTAGGCGACGTTGTGTAGGTGTGGTTCACCTTGAGTGAAAGAACCCGTGGTTAGCCTAGCACCGGAAAAGGGTAGGCGACGTTGTGAAGGCTTCTCCGCCATAAGGATATTGGTGTAGTGATTACGAACTCTCGAGTAGGTGACTCGGGGAGTGGAGTAGGGCAAGGAAGGTGTACTTGTAGCCGAACCACTATAAATACTTGCATTGTGGTTTTGAGCTTCTTACTCTTATCTTTTCATTGCTTACCTCTATATGCTTGTTTATCAACATCCAACACACACATCCAAATAGATTGACATAAGTCAATCTAAATAGATTAAAAGGAAGTTTTAATTGGCAAAAGTATTCAACCCCCTTCTAGTTTTCCACATGCTCCTTTATTTACATCTACTTTGGTTTATTGTGAAAGTGTTAGTGTTTTATATATGTTTGTGAATCCAATTCAACATCAGCATACGAAACACAGTGATATTGATATTCACTTTGTTCGTGACTTTGTTGCTTCGGGACAAGTTCGTGTTCTTCATGTTTCATCCAAGTTTGAGTATTCAAATATATATTTACTAAAGGTCTTCCAGTTGCATTGTTTCTTAAGTTTCACAACAGTTTAACACATTCGAAGGACTCTCGTTCCAACTGCGAGAGAGTATTAGCGTGATATTCTAGATGGTCCACTGGTTATTATGTTGTATTTACAATTTCGGCCTAGCCCAGTCGATTCCTATTATGCTTAGAATTGTCTGTGGAAAACTAGAAGGGGGGGGGTTGAATAGTTTTACCAATTAAAACTTCGTTTTAAAATGTTTAGACCGACTTATGTCAATCTATTTATGTGTGTATGTTAGACGTTGATAGATAGATATATAAAAATGTAATGAAAGATAAAGAGTAAGAAGCACATAACCACGACACGAGTATTTATAGTGGTTCGGCTACAAGGACACCTTCCTTGCCCTACTCCACTCCCCGAGTCACCTACTCGAGAGTTCGTAATCACTACACGACACCAACTCCTTATGGCATAGAAGCCTTCACGACGTCGCCTACTCTTTTTCCGGTACTAGGCTAACCACCGGGTTCTTTCACCAAGGTAAACCACACCTATCACAACGTCGCCTACCCTTTATCCGGTACTAGGCTAAGTACCGAGTTCCATTACAATGGAGGAACTACTACCCAACACTACACAACACCTAATCCCAAAGGAGACCCACTCCTTATTACAACACCATCAAGGATATCAACATCCTTGGAAACAAACTATCACTCTTTGTATAACGATGTACCTCATCGATTATACGACCTTGGCATTCTTCACTAATGCCACTTGATTTGATTCCTAGGCATCTTTCACCAATGCCCTTGACACAAACGCTTGGCACCTTTCACTAATGTCTTCGTCTTGACACCTTTAGCATTCTTCACTAATGCTTTTGACACGGACGTTAAGCACCTTTCACTAATGCTTTCGTCTTGACTCTTTCGGCATCCTTCACTAATGCCTTCTACACAACACTTCTATGGAGGAAGAAAGAACTATCAACAAGAGAACCTCAAGTGGTCTTGATGATGACAAAGCATGGCAACTCATGGACTTGAGCTTGCTCGACTTCAAGAAGTGGTAATCTCGCCTTTAAGAGGAACCTAGAGAATCACACAAAACAAAAGACAAACTACATAAAAGATCCCTTAGGATCGGTGGTTGAGAGTTACAATACTTGGGAAAAGTATGTGTGAGAGTGGCAACCCAAAAGGAAGAAATGGCTCACTATTTATGAGGAGAAACAACTCTCGTTTCACGGATCCCACCGATCCCACCCTCGAGGATCCGCTTAGTGTAATGTTAGGGATCCGTGGGACGCTCCTCTTTGCCCATGGGTATTTTGGTTATAGGTCATGGGTTATGGGTTGATCCATGGGTATTTCATTAGATACAATGTACCTAATGGGTGCAATGCATCTAGTCAAATGGGTATGGGTCAACACCATGGGTTATGGATATGTTCCATGGGTTGTAGTTTTTACCCATTATAATACATACTAGTTATGTATATATTTGCCCAATATGTAAACATTAGTTGTTGTACATATGTATTACTAAATCATAAAATCACTTATACTTGTTTTAGTGTTTTATGTGAAAACGTAAGTGTGTTAGAAAACTATTGGCTCAAACTATTTACGTATTTTATTTGTTTCGTTAAAATGATTTTACGTTTGTTATCGACAAAACATTAGAAGATCGTAAAATATAAATAAACGTTTTTACGGCTTATTTGTATTAACAATCTCCTCCTTTTTGTTGATGACAAAACATAAAATTATTTTAAGGAAAAACTAAAATTCGTAAAAGTTTGAATTGAGTTTTACTCTTTCTCCCCTTTTGTCGAAACAAAAGAGCGTCGAAACAAAACTAACACATTGTTTTAAGAAAAATATGTAAAAGAGAAAAAATGTAAAGAGAGCAAGTGACGGGAATAGTTCTCGTCTTAACTCCCCCTTGACGAGTCCATCCCTTTGTGAGGGCGTCAAGTAAATAAAAACTAATAAGCTAATGCATTGCAACTTTGTTTGCAAATGGTTTCGTCCTTGTGACGAAAAAGCTCCCCCTTGAAGATTGCAACTTTGCAATGGGATGCCATGAAGTGTAATCCAAATAAGGATTATATTGCAACTAGTTTTGCAATGTATGGTTTGACACAAAGCTCCCCCTAGCTTAAGGTATCTAAGTCTTCATGTGTATTTTGAAAATCTACAAAATAAAGGTTAGAAAACAAGTATATAGTCTATAATTTCCTGCAAATAAGACTCAAGTTAGTAGAAAATTTGTCTTCTGTTGCACGGATCCCACGATTCCCTTCTTTGTGGGATCCGTCTAGGCAATTTCCAGGGATCCGTCTGTCTGGTGATAGATTTTCAGCAATGGTGATATACCAAACAATGCTAATATGAGAGTGAGATATGTATACAAACAACAAAAATATACTCAAAGCAATATGGCAAATAAGTTATCATTCAATAAAACAAAGAGATAATCAACAAATCTCTAAAACTAAGAGAATGATTTAGCCATGTAATACATAATCTACTAATACTAGTAAGTTACTAAAACTTAAGAAGCAACAATGTGCTTGAGTCTAAGGATGAGTAGACTTGTTGATTTGGTCCAATCTTTCAAGAAGATGATTAAACATGAAATGTAACTCATTTCTTACTTCTTGAACAAGTTCTTGGGTGATTAGACAATTTGAGCAATTATTGTCTTGATTTGGAACCGGAGGAAATTGGATGTTTTGAGGAGGCTCTACGAATGATGGTGGGGTTTCATTGAGAGATGTAGGATGAGGTTCTACTAAAAATGAGGGTGGTGGTAATGGAAATTCCTCCATATGATCAAGTCCTTGGTGGTCCCTTGTTTCCAATGATGGACTTGATGGTGTTGTAGGTGGTTTCCTATTTAATGAGAAAGTTGGTGATTGGGAGGTTCTTGGTGGTGAATGCTCTAATGAATAGAGATTTGGGTGAGGGATAGGCTCGGTGAAAGAGTGTAGTCCATGCTCTATGAATGAAGGCTTAGATGGCTTGCTAGAGCTAGCTATGTTGGGTTTAGAGCTAGATGAACCCTTTTCTAACCCAAAAGGTTTAATGCTAATTCTTGCGGTTTTCTTAGCAATTGTTGAATGAGTTTGTTGAGTTGGGATTCTAGCATTGTTATCTCTTACGGGAGATGATTCGGTGGATGAAATCTCATGAATCATATAACCATTCCTTTTGGATGAACCTTTGGTTGAAGAGTTGTTGCTAAGTGTTTTAGTCATGGTGATGGTGAGGATGCAATATGAGCTTCTAATTGCTGATTTTTTAGTACTAGGTAAGAGTGATGACTTAGCCTCAAGAGTGTTTGGCTTATAAAGGATGATTTAGAATTAAGACATTAAATTCATGACCACTAAGGGGATTAAGCATGCACTAAGGTCAGTTGAGATATTGTTCAGCTCTAGGATAACATTAAATTTTAGCTAAAGGTGTTTTAGATTACCAAAGGTGGCTAAAATTTGAAGAGAAAAGCTGATTGGGGTCTTTCTGTAGACACGGATCCCACGGATCCCTCTCACCAGGGATCCGTCTGGTTATAAACCAGGGATCCGTCTGTCATACAGATATGTGATGAAATGATTATCATCTTTGTAAGGTCTAGTGCCTATGTATTTTGAGGTTTTGACTTTCCTTTGATGTCTTGAGTGGTGGATGTCTTAAATGCTCAACAATAAGGAGTGGGGATGCTTAATGATGGTTTTGAGTAGGAAAGTGGACTTTAGATAGTCTAACTAAGTGCTTGAGAAGGATACCATTTGTTTTGAAATGGAAAAATGGTGGTAATTAGTTCTAGAAGTCAGATGATAGCTCAAGAGAAATTTGATAAATTCTTGAAAAATAAAGAAAAATAAAAAACTAGTTTTAAGCATATTTTAGAGTTAAAAGTGACTAAAATCAATTTGCTAAAATTGATAGAAATATCAAACTAAGTGTATTGAGATGTGAGGAATAATGTGTGAGCGTTGGAGCGGAAATATGATGAGTTTTGATGAGTTGATAAATCAAAAACACTTTGAAATAGATCCTAGGTAAGCTATGGGTGAGTGTGAAGCTTTCAAATGCTTGAGGAAGACTTAGTTGGTTCTAAGGTCTTATGTTTGACCAGTGTAAGGTGATCTAGTGAGCTATTTTTTATGTGAGGAAGTCTGTATTGCTCATCTGTAGTCACGGATCCCACGGTTCCCTCTTGGGAGGGATCCGGCTAGTTATAACGCTGGGATCCGCCTACTGCAGATCAGAAGGCTTTCAGCAAATGTGCAATTTTTGCACTCTTAGCAAATGCTTCTCCTAGTTGTTTCTACAAAGACTAAATGCAATAACACATCAAGTATAACGCATAACAAGTGTGGGGGAACTAAAGGTACCTAAAGATGAGTGACGACGACTACTTGAATGGTTTCAAGAAGTCGTAAAATCTCATCCTACACGTTCCAAAGTTAAGATTGTTCAATGCCAAGTTATGGCAATAACTACATACTACATCCTACTCTACATAAGTATTGTTTAGATGTTACAACCTATTGTTTCAATTGTTTTCACAAATTAAGGTCCTATGACCTTACCTTACTTCTCCACCACTCCCCGTCTTCATCCCTCCTCCACTCTTTATCACACCATCTCTACTTCTTTTTCTTCAAGAAGTTGGCGAAGCACTTGAAGATCCCCTTGGTTTGTTGCCATTCTTGTGATGGGCTAGGAATGTCCGACAATTGATTGATGTAGTCCAAAGGGTCGAGATCGGTGTTTCCGATCGGGTTGCTACTACCTTCATCTTCTCTTTGCCTCTCCCGTTCATCCGAGGAATCCATGGGTGGGTGAGGCCTTTTGCCTTCCACCATAAACCTTGTAGTTCTACCCTCGGACAATGACACCATAACTTTGTTGCAAAAGCTATGATCATAGGAGTACGGAGAAGGATCTAAGGCAAAGATGAAGTTTGCAAGACGGGATAAGAGCATTGCATATGGGAGCACCATTTTGTCCATGCTTTTGACGCTCGCCATTCTCTTAATCATGTAGTATGCAAGGTTGAAGCGAGTCTCGGTCACTAGGCAATAGATCATGAAACTTAGGCATGCATTGGGGTGATCCTTGTTCCCTCCTACGCACAACACATTCTCCCTCACCACAACTTCCCGTTTCCTATACAAGGCATACATCTCGGAGAGCTCCATTTGGAAAGGATCCCTATAGATCACTTTCGAATTTCTAGTGACCCTCGATGGGGATGCTCTTGGCATGAATACGGTGTCCCTCACCATGGTTGCTTCCGGGATTCTCATGTGGTAGATTTCATGGTGATCAACCATATCGTGTATCTCCACCAAAGACCACTCATTGGAAAACATGCAAACTCCTTGATATGGAACCCGTAGTATTCTTCCAAACTCCACAAGCGAAAGGGTGTACTCATGCTCATTTATGATGAAGACAATTGAGATGGACCCATCATCATTTCTAACTATCCTTATTGTCTTGTAGAACTCGAGTACGAAAACCGGGCAAATTTGTTCGTTTATATCCAATAAAAAATCAAAGCCAATGGTTCCAAAAACTTGTCGGATGTCGGTGTTAGCAAGAAACGATGGTTCTACTACACGACCTTCATGAAAAATTCTCTTTTCGAGCATTTTGAAAGCTTTCCTATCTTCCGGGCTAAGTCCATCTTTTCTATGGTACATTGGGATGTAATGGGCGGTATCTTGATAGTCTTGTTGTCGGTTACTTGGCATGATTGTTCCTAAACAGCACAACCACAATGTGGTGTTAATTATGAATAGTAGCCTAAAGGGTTTGATCACAATTTGCTCAAATCATCTTTATTGAATTCAAGAAATGAGTTTAATTTGTATTAGCAATGTTAATTCTTTGATTTAGATTATCTTAGAAAACAATGTGGTAACAAATTATGATAAACCCATTTGAACCCAACTTCTAAAGATGAAGAAATTGTAATCCTAGAAACCAAGGAATTAAATTAACAATGTAGTGAAGATTATACTTACACAAGAGATTGTTATGCTTGAAGGAAATGATCAAATTGCTCCTGTGAACAGTAATTGGGTTTTTGTTTGTGAGTCTTTGAAGGGAAAGTGGTTGTGGAACTTCCAAAGTGATCATTTCTAACTTATGCTGTCTTCTGTTGCACGGATCGCACGGATCCCTCTTATTAGGGATCCGACTAGTTCAAGCTCAAGGATTCGGCATGACATCAAAAATCAGCTTAAGCATTCCTTGATAACTTTGGTTTGGGAGTTCTAAAATGCCTAGAGTTTGATGTTTAAGCTCTATAACTTGTGATTTGGGGTTTTGATGGTTTAACACTTATTCCTATTTAACGTGATTCCCTTTTTATGAATTAGTCACAATTCTAGGGAGGTTTTTCAAAGATTATGATAAAATCCCATTTTATCATAATATAAGAAATTTCACATGGATATGCATTGACATGGATGAAGTGTCAATAATCCTTTTGTGATGAATAATGATTGAGGCTATCGAATAACCGAGATATCATTATTACAGATTAGTAGTGTAGTCTATATAAATCAATTGAAGAATACTATTCTTGATGATGATTTTAATATAGATAACTACTTAAGTAATTACTAATAAAAACTAATCACACAACTAAGACTTTAATAATAATATAAAAGAAATGTAAATTATTAACGATCACACTTTTGCTAAATATTATTTTTAAGGAAAGAAATATTTAGAGAAAATGTTTTGTGATTTTCTTAAAATCTCCAGATCCATGTATGAGGAAAACAATGCTAAACATTCTTTTTACGAAAAGAAATATTTAGATAGTTTCTTCATGATCTTCTTGGTATACCCAAATCCAAGTATGGAGAATTCTTCATAAGGAAAATATTAGAACATTCTATCATTGTCCAACAATAAACACTATAATGATTTTTAAAACATGACTTAAAAAAAATCCTTCTTTGTAGTTTTCAAACATACACGGATCGTATCAAAATTTTAAAGTACAACATACTCTAAGAAACTTGGTAACGAATCTCTGATGCCAATTGTGGAAAACTAGAAGGGGGGGGGGGTTGAATAGTTTTACCAATTAAAACTTCGTTTTAAAATGTTTAAACCGACTTATGTCAATCTATTTATGTGTGTATGTTGGACGTTGATAGATAGTTATATAAAAATGTAATTAAAGATAAAGAGTAAGAAGCACATAACCACGACACGAGTATTTATAGTGGTTCGGCTACAAGGACACCTTCCTTGCCTTACTCCACTCCCCGAGTCACCTACTCGAGAGTTCGTAATCACTACACGACACCAACTCCTTATGGCGGAGAAGCCTTCACAACGTCGCCTACTCTTTTTCCGGTACTAGGCTAACCACTGGGTTCTTTCACCAAGGTGAACCACACTTATCACAACGTCGCCTACCCTTTATCCGGTACTAGGCTAAGTACCGAGTTCCATTACAACGGAGGAACTACTACCCAACACTACACAACACCTAATCCCAAAGGAGACCCACTCCTTGTTACAACACCATCAAGGATATCAACATCCTTGGAAACAAACTATCACTATTTGTATAACGATGCACCTCATCGATTATACGACTTTGACATTCTTCACTAATGCCACTTGATTTGATTCCTAGGCATCTTTCACCAATGCCCTTGACATAAACGCTTGGCACCTTTCACTAATGCCTTCGTCTTGACACCTTTAGCATTCTTCACTAATGCTTTTGACACGGACGTTAAGCACCTTTCACTAATGCTTTCGTCTTGACTCTTTCGGCATCCTTCACTAATGCCTTCTACACAACACTTCTATGGAGGAAGAAAGAACTATCAACAAGAGAACCTCAGTAGTCTTGATGATGACAAAGCATGGCAACTAATGGACTTGAGCTTGCTCGACTTCAAGAAGTGGTAATCTCGCCTTTAAGAGGAACCTAGAGAATCACACAAAAACAAAAGACAAACTACATAAAAAGATCCCTTAGGATCAGTGGTTAGAGAGTTACAATACTTGGGAAAAGTATGTGTGAGTGGCAACACAAAAGGAAGAAATGGCTCACTATTTATAGAGGAGAAACAACTCTCGTTCCACGGATCCCACCGATCCCACCTCGAGGATCCGTCTAGTGTAATGTTAGGGATCCGTGGGACGCTCCTCTTTGCCCATGGGTATTTTGGTTATAGGTCATGGGTTATGGGTTGATCCATGGGTATTTTATTAGATACAATGTACCTAATGGGTGCAATGCATCTAGTCAAATGGGTATGGGTCAACACCATGGGTTATGGATATGTTCCATGGGTTGTAGTTTTTACCCATTATAATACATACTAGTTATGTATATATTTGCCCAATATGTAAACACTAGTTGTTGTACATATGTATTACTAAATCATAAAATCACTTATACTTGTTTTAGTGTTTTATGTGAAAACGTAAGTGTGTTAGAAAACTATTGGCTCAAACTATTTACGTATTTTATTTGTTTCGTTAAAATGATTTTACGTTTGTTATCGACAAAACATTAAAAGATCGTAAAATATAAATAAACGTTTTTACGACTTATTTGTATTAACATTGTCATTCGGCTGAACAGGTTTTAGCATGTGTATATATACTTAAAGTTGATGTTAATAAGATTTATGGGAATTTGTCAAATCTAATACACACAATATTGGCGAATATAAACCTTTTTAATATCACTTACGTGATAACACACCGTGTGATGGCGTTATAGCCATTTTTAGTACCTATGACTTAGAACCACCACACCCCTTATATAGGTACGAGAAATGCTAGGCTCACACAATTTTTACAAAAGAAAATACACACGTGTATATGTCAAATGAGATACATCAATCAACTTGTTTTGAGTTTTTTCTTTCTTCTTTCTCACTCTCTATGATCAAGTGCCACACATATGTGTAAATTTTCTTTTGTGAAAATTGTGTGAATCTTGCATTATTATAGCCTTTTTTTCTTTGCTTTTTAATGTTCTTTTGCAAGTGTTTGCGCTTATGTTTAAATATGTTAAATTGTGGGCATGCGCTCCTCTAACCTCATGTTACTGGTGAATGTTTTTTTATTGTGTTATCAGATTCATTTATAGGTAAAAAAATGTGTGACAACAGTTTTACTTATAACATTATAACCAATGTTTTGAAACCGGACCGAATCGGCCAGTTGAATCGGTGGTTTAACCCGTTTAGAAAATCCGAGGTAAGCTTGTTGTAGTTGAACCGATGCAAACTATGAAAAACCGGCTATAGAAAAACCATAAACCCTAAGCCGATAAAAAATCAGTCAACTTTTTCTACTATTTTTTTGTTATTGATTATTTGAATTGTATTGTTTTATGAATTAGTAGGATTTAAAATACTGATTTTCAAATATTTGGGAATGTTTGCCTTAAGCTACAATTTTTTTTTTTGAAAGGTGAATTTAATAAAGTGATTCGTGTCATGGTTCGACAATGGAGTGCCAGACTACGTTGTCTAAACCGGGTCCGCTAGAAAGCTCCTCGAGCGAAATCTTATTTCAATCTCCGATGGAAAACCCCTACTAATCCGCTGAAGGCACGACAATTAATAGGTAGAACCTCGCTTTTCCAAGATTCGACACAGGATTCTGCGCCAAACCCTTCATTAAAGGACTACGGCGAAGGAAAATCGCCATTCAAACCCTGCGAGGATTGAACTCAAGCCTTCCTCCCAAAAGTTCTAAAGACTAAAGTGGCCAAACCGAAATGTTTCGTTGGTTTTGCCTTAAGCTACCTGATAGTTTGTTGTCTATTGTCTACATATTCGTTGTAATTTTTTCAAAACTACCCAATCAGCTCAGCCGGCAGATCCAACCGGCTAAACTACCAGCTAACCGACCGGTTCACTTGCCTGCTCGGTTTTCAAAAACATTGCCCATAACCTATCACTATCACTTTTTGGAAATGATTCCCTAAAATCAGAAACACATAAATACACAAACTTACCAAAATTTCAAAATTCCAATAACTTAAACCAAAAATTCACACAACACGCCACAGTCAAAAACAAAATAATAACCGCACCTCATTACTAGTGACGTCACCATGTCCAATGACGTCACCGTCATCTCCGATCACGAATTCGCCTTCAACCTCCAAATCCATGAAGCCCTCAACGCCACCAAACGCCGTAAAACAGTCAAATCAGAAACCAAAATCTCCGGTGACCGGATAATTGACCTAACAAACGATGACGTGGATGCTGACGTGGCAAAAAAGAGTGATGAGGTTTTCAGGGTTTACGTGAAGGGGATAGTGAGTGATGAGAAGGTGATGAATGTGAAGATGAGATTCGGTGGGATAGGTGTCGTGATTCGTGATGCACGTGAGATGCACGTGCTTGAGGTTAATAAAGGGTTTTTGGTTGAGGCTAATGGGAGTGGGGGTGGGGGTGAGGGGGATGGTGAGATGGTGGAGGTTATGGGGTTGGTTGAAGGGCTGAGTGGCGCGGTTAAGATGGGGTTGAGGAGGGTTCGTGTTTGTTCTGACAGTGATTTCGTTTATAATTGCGTAAGTTTTGGATGTTTCGGAGTAATTTAGGGAGTGTTTGTTAAAAACTTATTTTGCGCGTATGAGGTTTTGGATTGTTTCCTGCTTTTTGTGTTTTTAATAATGATACAGGAAATAAGCATTTTTTCGGGTGTATGTATGATAATTTGAATGTGAGTGGAATAAGCGTCGTGGAATAAGCAGTTAAAGTAAGGAATACAAAACAATTACTTAGGAAGTGAGATACTCTGAGATAACTAGTCCTAATATGCAATCGGAAATACCTCCCTTAGAAAATGAGATATGGAATTGGTAGTTTTAATAAGCAATCGTAAACATCGTTAAAATACGAGAAATAAGATAAGCAGCTTGAATGAGTGATCCAAAACATTCTTAAAAATGCGAATCTGTTATATCATAACGTAATAAATGGACAAGTAACTTGGAAGGCTTCTTTAAGAAAAGCAATAGTAGATAAGTAGTTTTAGTGAGCAATCTCAGACACCTCCTTAGAAAATGTATGAGATAGTTTCAGTAAGCAGTTCCAAACGTCAATTAATAGATGAGGTATGAGATAAGTAGTTTAAATAAGAGATACTAAACAGTCTCAAAACTTTTTTTTTTGCTATATCATAATGCAATTAATAGATAAGCTTATTAATCCCAGACACTTGCTATAATTCGCTAACGACCTAGAAAAATTCTGAGGTGGGCATTTAGGAGATTGCATGCCTTAAAATAGCTCTTGAATATTAATATTCTTTTAGTTAAGGATCATTGACCTCTGTTAAGAATGCAACAAACCGTATTGGTTTGGATGTTAAGAGTTTAAGACCATATTTTGTGTGTATCCTAATTATTGCCAGCCTCTTATTTGCAAATCAATGTTATTAAAATCACATGCTTCCAAAACCTCTACAGAGTATGGTATATTGGTATATGATCAATCATGGAATGGTTGATGGTCATAGATTTGTAGACGACTCGAGGGCAGCAATGATCTGCAATATAAGTAGCATTTCATTGCCAGGCCTTATAAGTCGCATTTCATTGCCAGGCCTTGTGTCTGCCGTACCTACTTCTAAACAATTGGCTACACATCTAATTTTCATGTTTTAACATATTGCCTGAAAGCTACGTTTCAAGTCATTGTTGATGTTAAATTTTATAGAAAAGAACTAGTCTTTATTAGCAATCTGTTTGATTCATTTTGAGTGAAATAAGAGTATAGAATAAGTTGAAAGTGCTTATATAGAACAGCTAAGCAATACTAGATAACCAGTGTTTGTAAGCAATCTTAAACACCTCCTTAGAAGTTGTATGAGATATAGGTAGTTCCAGTAAGCAGTCCCAGACATCTGTTAAAAGATGATGTATGAGATAAGCAGTCCCAACAAGTAACCCTGAACATTCTTAAAACTGCTTATCTGCTGTATCAATAGGCAGTAAATAGATGAGCAGTTTTAGTAAGCAATCCCAAATACCCCCTTTGAAAATGAAATATGAGATAAATACTTCTATTAAGCAATCCCAGAAAATGAGACATGAGATATATAGTTTTATACTTTTAATGAGCAATACAGTTTGACTAAGTAATACTTAACATTCTCGAAACTGCTGATCTGTAGCCAAATGCAGTAATTAGACAAGGAGGTTTTATACGAAAACTTGTAATAACACATTAACTCGGTTACGAATAGCAACAAATCTGAGTTGGGCAGCTCTAACTAGTGTTTGGCATTAAGGATTGCAAAAGCATTTTGAGGAACTTGGTGCAGATCCTAAGTAGTAATATTGTTTCCTATTAATGTTTATTAACCTCTGTTAACAGTGCAACAAACCCTTGCATTTATTGTTGAAAACCAAATTTTGTGTGTAAACTACTTCTTGCTCGCCTCTTTTATATGCAAAGCAACGTCTTTTAATAATTCGCTTGCAAAACCTTATAGAGTTTATACTTGTGAAGTTTGTTGACATCTGTCCTGACAGTAGTTAACTCTATATTACCAATCTTTCACTAACTGTTCGATTATCATGCAAACAGTCTGCGTGTATTGCGACTAATTGATTGCATCTTTGGCAATGCAGCTAACTGGTAAAGGGAAACCAACAAACAAGAAGATTGTGACATTGGTTGATCAAGTAAATCTTCTTCTGACAAAATTTACTTCTTGTGGACGGCTACTTGTGAGCCAAAACAACGCCAAATGTGCTTATAAACTAGCAAGAAATGCAATCGGTTCTGAAGCCAGCAAATGGGAAGAAAAGGATTCTGGTTGTACATTTATCGAGCAATGTAAAATTTGTTATGAATGTTTCGACAGTGGTCAAATGTTTTCTGTTAACAAATGTTTACACAGATATTGTTTTTCGTGTATGGGAAAACACGCAGAAGCAGAGTTGCTTCAAGGGAAGTTGCCACGGTGTCCACATGAGAAGTGCAAATCTAAACTTGGAATTCGGAGCTGCAAAAAGTTTTTAAAACCAGAAGTATATGATCTTATGAGTTTACGGATTAAAGAGGCTTCTATTCCTCCTACAGAGAGAGTTTATTGCCCGTTTTCTAATTGTTCAGCTTTAATGTCGAAAACTGAGCTTCAAGCCAATACAACTACTTCATCATCCACCGGTGTTAAAGGAACTGAAATGAGGGAATGTGTTAAATGTCATCGTGGTTTCTGTATAAACTGCAAAGTAGCTTGGCATGATAATATTACTTGCTCTGCCTACAAGAAATCGTTTTTATATAAATCTTCTGTTGAGGGAAAACTACAGTCTCTTGCAACCAAAAATCGTTGGCGTGAGTGTATAAAGTGCAATACTTTTGTTGAACTTGCAAGAGGGTGCTACCATATAACTTGCAGGTATTGTATTCTTATCTTCTTTGTCTCACATGGTTTCTGCGGATAGTAATGTTGTGCTTATGTAAAACCTTGCACTCTACTTAAAGTTGAACATGTGCCATTGGAAAAAAAAAAAAAAAAAAAGAGATGCAAATAGTTTACTGGTAAATATCCATAAAGTTAGCTATTGTTGTAAGTTGATGGTTTCACCCTGATATATGTATATGGTTTGACAACTTTAGTACTTTACTAATAACTTGCAATATTTTAATTGACAACTTTTGATGATAGTCTATTGTATAGAGTTTCGCCTCCTTTATAGAATTTAAGAATTTGTTTGTAACACATCAGGAAAAAAAAGGATATATGAAACCCCCCTTTGTTATATGTACGTTCATAATGCAACTGGTAAGTCTCATTGTCTGTAATATTCGTAAACCATTAACTGTGTATGCATATGCTGGATAGCGATCAAATAAAAAAAAGAAAGAAAAGAAATGGAAAATATAAATAAATCTTCACCTTGGTAGTGATAAGCTAAAGCAAAGCCCTCTAAATCCTGGTTAAACCATAATTAAGAAAGTATTAGAACGATAATATGTATAAGATGTTGAGAATAATATATGTAACCATAAGATTAGACAATGTTGATTTGATGACATAGAGAATATAAAATAGGAGTTGCTGCCTGTTAATTATGGTTGTAACTTGGAATGTCATTGCAGATGTGGACATGAGTTTTGCTACACGTGTGGAGCTGAGTGGATCAAGAAGAAACCGACGTGTAGGTGTGTATTATGGGATGAGCGCAACCTTATATACAGACAGCAGAATAGGCGCTGAAATTGACTATGAGTGGATCATAAATATATAACTTGACTTATTTTAGTGAGCCTGGTAGGATTAATAGCTGTCATGTTGATATTTGGTAATTTGTTTGTTTGGTTACTACCTATTAGACGCAAATTTGCATGCTTGCTCTTAATCATGATGGCATATGTTAAGATTGAGAATAATGTTCACCTTCTACCGCACAAGTTGAATGTCATTGTGTCATTTATGGAGTTGAATTGCTTCTGTGAAAAGTTAGTATTATACCCTCTTTAAATGAAAAGGTATTACTAGGTATGTAAACACAGAGGGTGTTTGGGATTGCTCATTTTGTTTGCTTATGAAAAAATAATTATAAGTTGCTTCAAAGTAAGCACTTCATTCAGAGTTTTAATTTGCATATTCTGTAAAAGAAAATGCAGTAACACAAAAATCAGAAAGTGTTGATTTAATCTGTACATAGTGGGTTTTGAAGTAATAATGATGGAGGTGAGTGTCCTGGCCTCATGGGCTGTCGAAGTATTGATGAATGAGTTGTATCTTTTGTTCATGTTTGATCATTGACGAGATTAATATTTGGCTACATTTTGTGACGGGATTTTGAAGTGTAACGATTTTAAGAATATATCGACATAATCTGTCGAAAGAATCAATACGTAAGCGGCGACTTTGGAGTTAACTTCGACACCTATTCTTGGAGCGCAAAAAATCTTATGTGGTCAGGAAATGAAGTACTTTTTGTAAGATAAATTTAAGATTTATCCCAATTCTTACGATCTGCAAGAAATAGTTAGACATTGCGTCAGATGTGGTCTTTGGAAATAGTCATATAAGGTCCAGAAAGACTCTGGATTAGGGCTACTTGCCGAACCAACATTTTTAAGATTGGCAAAATGATGATTCTAGTTTTATTTATTTCTTATTTATAAGACAAACTACTAAATTTTCTACAAAATAAACAAATGCTTCGTAAGAATATAAAAAAATCTAAAATATTTTAAGTAAGGTGGCCACTACTAAAGTGGCTCGAAAGTCAATATTGTGGGAGAAATGTGATTTTATAAACTCTAACTAATATCAAAAGTACTATTAGGCAAAGTTTACTAGAAAAACACAATCTGAAGTGAATAGCATTTTTTAGAATGATGTTATCAGAATGAGATTTTCCATCTTTTAAAAAGTTACTCGAGGAATGTGAGTATTTGACTCAGATTTACACGCTTTCATTCGGGTATCTCGTGACTATTCTTAGCCCCTTTTTTCGCCACCTCCCAAATGTATCTAATGAAATTTAAACCAGAAACCTTTGTGAACATTATGAAAATACACAAGAAAATACTATTTTAAAAATGGATAGATAGAGTGGCAAAATATTTTTACTTAAATAAAATTAATATAAAAGAATGATATATCTTTTTACACATTTTTATGCTGTCAAATGCCATCTGAATAATGAGTATTAAAGAGATGAATGACTATACCGAAGATACAAATAAATATTTGAATTTCATAAAGATGTAAAAGGCATCTAAAAGGTATGTTATTTTCCGATTTTTAAAACTAGTTTTAAGCAAGAATCTCAAACGTCTTATGTGACAATTTCTGACTCGATACGAAACATGATTCTAGACCGACTCGTAAATTAATGGGTTAGGTCGAGTAAAACCAGGTTTTAGGCTGTGTTCAGATCGACTCACCGGTTATTAGACATGTCGTGTTCGAGTTGTAGGTTAGTAAAAACGGGTCAACTCACCAATCAATTTATTAATTTATTTCAATATTAAAAATTGAATTTATAATTGACTAAATAAGTTATTTGGGTTAAGTGGGCCGACATGCCGATCCATTTAACTTATTTAACATTTTAACCT
This sequence comes from Chrysanthemum lavandulifolium, assembly GCA_022545495.1. Lineage (NCBI taxonomy): Eukaryota > Viridiplantae > Streptophyta > Magnoliopsida > Asterales > Asteraceae > Chrysanthemum > Chrysanthemum lavandulifolium. Next base: position 159,707,811 of record CM040239.1, on the reverse strand, counting down.
GAGTAATATATGTTCATTTGAGTTAAATGGGTTAAACGGATCGATTTGTTAACCCGTTCTGACGACCTAAACATGTTAAATAAACAAGTTAAATGGGTCGTGTTAGGGATCTGACCCCGCTTACCCGAGAACCCGACCCGACCCAAATTGGCACCCTGCTAGATAGGGGTAGTCTCTATTCCGTCAGTCATCAGGTTGCTTAAATTTCTAGAGAGAGAAACAAAACACAAACTTTTTAGAGAGAGAAAGAAAGATGAGCGGGGTGGTGAAGAAGGTGAGTGACGTGGCATTCAAGGCCTCAAAAACAATAGATTGGGAAGGGATGGCGAAAATGATCGTAACAGATGAAGCTAAAAAAGAGTTTTCGTCTCTCCGTCGCGCTTTCGAAGAAGTTAATTCCACTCTTCAAACCAAATTCAGTCAGGTATCTATTTATTATTTATATAGATCTGTTAGATTGTTAGAAATGAAATGGTTATTTTGACATTTCTTATTAGATTCAATTGGTATGATTAAGGGGGTGTTTGTTTCGGCTTATGGCTTATTTGGTTTTGGGCTTATGTTTCATAAGCTCACTTTTTGCTACTTATTTTGCAATATTTTTTTTTTGATAATATAACCTTATTATGACATAATAAATGTATATAAGCCGAAAAGTTTCAAAATAAGCCACAAAAAGTTAGCTTATGAAACATAAGCCCAAAACCAAATAAACCATAAGCCGAAACAAACACGTGTGCAATTGTACGAGACGCGGAGATGGAACCAGGGTGGGTCCCAGGGTTTTACGGGACATCCATGAATTTACTGTATCTGTAGTTTTGTTTAATTTTTCTTAAATGCACGTGGTCGACTTGGTGTTTGTACTGAAAGTTTAGTTTTGAAAACCCGGAACGGTTTGGAATGCACTGGATTAAAACAGTATGGTGACGAACCACGAACTGGACTCGTTTTTGGGCTAGTGATTGAAATGCAACTTTTAATCAAAATGACCCTGAAACTGGTACTTAACTGGACTTATACCGAACTATGATGCTGTATATTAGGTTTTCTGTTCTAATTGGTCTGGTACTGTGTGTAGTGGTACTGGTTTGGTAGAGTAAGGTTTTAGATCGGTTTTATGGTTCTTTTTAGTGGTTTGCAATTTTCACGCTTCGAATGAGTTCAATAGTTTGGTATTTTGTTGCATTGTCCTATTACTAGAGATTGATCAGTCTTGCAACCTTTTGAGGAAGCAAGGTGCTTATTGTGTTGATTCGTTAGAAACATGTTTTATGGCTGGAAGTAGTTAATAGTTTAGGTAACATTTGTACTTAGCTAGAAGAGGTGGTGATCAATATGGGTTAACGTGTAGTGTAGTGATTCTTTACTTTGGTTTTGGAATCTCATAAGGGAGATACAGAGCATGTATAGCACTCTACTTCTTTTGCGGTCAAAATCGGAAACACTGCTTGTTGTCACCTGATATTTGGCTACGATGAGATAGTTTTTCATTAGTTCTGTAGTTGCAAAAGCCAGTTTTATTATTCTAGAAAGATCCTCGTGCCTGTCTCTCTTGTTGGTCAAGGATTCTGTTCAAAGTAACTGTATGCTGGTTATTTTCACATTGTAAAGAATACTGGATTCTGTATGTATGCTTAGTACTGTTTACTTGAACCGTCTTGGAAGCTGGTATTTAATGGAGGTAGACTACTTCCGTTAAATATGCTTTTAGCAGGACACCTCAAGACTCTTTATGTGCATGCTTCTTTAATTTGGCCTTAATCAGATGCACAAATATGTAACGCTGGCCTGCTTGAGTTTCTATACTTTTATGATCAACAAACAACATTATTATCTATGAATTAAATCTGGTATTAATCTTGTGTGAATGCCTACGTTTGGCTATTTCAGGAACCAGAGCCAATTGACTGGGAGTACTACAGAAAAGGACTTGGATCCCGCATAGTTGATTCTTACAAAGAGTACTATGACAGTATGTACTGCTTTTCAAATATGTTGTATCTTTTTTTGTTATCATTTTCAATCAAAAGTAAAAATAAATAAATAAATAAAATAAAAAAATTAAAAAAATGTAAGACTTAAATAACAACATAAAGCTGGTAGTAATTCAAGAAATTAAAAGGTTCACTGAAGCTATACAATCTGGATTTCTATAACAGTGTAGTTAGGTCTCTCTTTCTTTGCACAAGGTGCAATTTGCATGGAGTGCATTGATAGGAAAAGTAATGTTCAAAATGACTGGTTGTAATAATATCTGCAAGTTGAACAGTCATTTAGTGGCTAAGACGTGTCTCTTATTTGGTATTGTGTTCTTATATGAATGCTATGCTCTTTGCAGTTAAGCCCATTTTTAAATATACTAGGAGCTCTTACCATGGTAACTGCTGCCTTTGTGCTAGTGAACCTGTTATGTTAGTAAATGCATCTGAAACAAGTGATAAGATAGGTTTTCCAGATAAATTCTAAATCATTATTTGTTACCCGCTAGTGTGCCACTGCCATCCTTTACATGTGATGACATAAAACTTATTTTTAAGTTTAAACAAGTCTGCAAGCTGTTCCTAAAATACCATAGAACTGCAAATATAGGCTGAATTGTTGTAAAACACAACTGTTTATTCGCACTAATATGAATTCCACTAAATTTATTCTGAAAATATGCTGCCTCATTTTCATCATATTGCTCCTTTTATCTTCTTTCCTTTTGTCGTTAAGAAGTTATGTCTGAAAAAGTCTAACGCAGAAACATTTGTTCATTTGTTTGTACTTTGAAAGTTATACGTCTATTCATGATGTGCTTCCTTAACAGATGGTTTCACCCTTAATTTTCATTTATATCTCTAGCCTTGATAATTAATGCTGTTTGTTTCCATGAATTAGAAGGGAATATCTAATTGGGCATATGAGAGGAGCACTTTTGGACAATAAAAAGAATTTGAGAAATATGAAATTTACAAATTAAAGAGATCGCGAAGTCATATGACTATTAGAGATTTAGAGGAAACATGCAAGTGAAAACACAATGCATTCTTTTAATTTGAAGGCTTGGACTAGCACCGAATGTACCAAGTAAAAATAAAGCATGCTAAGCCATGATCTAGATACATGTTTACCTGATGCATCCCATAAGGCCATAACCTTAGTTTATCTCCTTAAAATCTTGCTGCAGTACATTTTAGTCTATCTCCAGTGTTAGGCAATATAGCCTTGTGATGTTGACTGTTCTTAAAGGGCAAACCATCATAACGAGGTTTAGAGGGTAGAGTGTTTTGGACTTGAATGCATTGGATGTGTTGAATAAGGATTAGCTATAGCCGTATAACATTTAACTATATATGCGGCTGTTTATTGATTTTGTCAAGCTCTTCAAATTATCGATATCATTTCACAGTTTGTTGATTTCTCTGTTTTCTTCATACAGGCGTTGAAATTCCCAAGTTTGTAGACACTACCACTCCCAAGTACAAACCCAAGTTTGATGAACTGGTCAGAACTCCTACTTTGCATCAAGTTTTGCTCTAATTTTATCTTACATCATAGTATCATACATATGCATTCGCAATCTTGTCTATCACATCACTTTTTGTTGGATTAATCAAGTTAACTAACATAAACTATCAATTGGGGACGAGAGAATGAGACGAACTTGAGGAAAATAATGCAAACTGGTTTACCGTTATCAATGATTGATGTTAGGTTGATTTGATGAGAGAAAGTGATCTGACTGAAATGGCAATGATAGAAAAGTTTATCGCTAATACATAATCTTTTGGTCCAGTAAATAACTGAAAATTAGTGCAAAACACAAGTGAATTATTGTATTTACGGGGATTAACACGTTCATTCTATATTGAAACCGCTTTTTAGAGATCTGTTGTTTTCTAAAATGCAGTTGGTGGAACTTAAAGATGCTGAGCAGAAGTCCCTCAAGGAATCTGAAAGATTGGAAAAAGAAATTGCTGATGTCCAAGAACTCAAGGTAACGACATTATTATCACCCTTTTTACCCTTGTCATCCATTTGCTATATAATTTTGTCGATAGTGAAATTAATTAATGATGCGATTGTTTTGTTGTAACAGAAAAAACTAAGTACTATGACAGCTGATGAATACTTTGAGAAGCACCCAGAATTGAAAAAGAAATTTGATGATGAAATTAGAAACGATTATTGGGGTTACTGATATCTTGGTTGCTGCTTCAGGAGAAGCTATTCGAGTCCATTTCTTTTTGTTCGGGATTCTAAAAATAAGTCAAGAGAAACTTGCTTGTTATTTGTTTGTCTGGCAGATTGAAAAGAACAAAAACTGTTCTCAATCGGGGTACTAAAGTTTGTCCTTTGAAGGATATAAATGATCAACATTTTTTTGTGGCATATTGAAATATTTCGTGACAACTTTTAGCAGGGTTTGGTCAAAATGATTAGTTGTGTGGACAATCGTGTACCCACCTGTATGAACTAAAATTGTGACTACAATTGAATTTTGCACTTCCAGTAAGAAGGGCGTTGCATAAGCATCATGTTTCCGATTTTTTATTTTTTATTTTTCATTTATAACCACTTCAGTAGGCTTTTTTCATTCATATGTAATCTAAGCCTTCAGGAACACAGTTTGCTCAACATTGGTACTTTGTTGCATAACTTGAAGCGTGATACTTGGCCCAACATCTAGTCTGCAGCAAGCATATATGTATTAGAAAGGTTTTACGAAAGATGCAATGCTTTGTTTTCTTTTGATTTTTGGGCAAAACAAAGAGGATCTAAGTAGGGGTGTTCATCGGTTCGGTTATCGGTTTGTTCGGTTAATTTTTTTTTCTGGTATAACCGAAATCCGAACCAAACCGAATTCAAATTTAACTAAACCGAACCGAAAACCGAACTGAAAACCGAACCCCCAATAACCGAAAACCGAACCGAATAACCCAAATTACCTAAATTTAATAATTTATTCATTTATTTATATATATTTTTTGAAAAAAAAATAATTTTCAAGCTTAAAAATATTATATATATATTATAAAAGAGTTTTAATATAAATATATATAAAAATTTATTTATTTATTTAATTTCGGTTTTCGGTTTGGATTGCAAAAACCATAACCGAACCGAAAACCGAACTTTTATTTCGGTTCGGTTCGGTTTTGGCAAATTCGGTTCGGTTACGAGTTCGGTTCGGTTATTTTCGGTTCGGTTCGGTTTCGGTTTTCGGTTTATTCGAATATTACCCAACCCATGAACACCCCTAGATCTAAGTTAAATGGATCATCATTCAAAACCGTTGAAGGATATCGGCAAAGAAGAACTGTGTTAGATCTTTGCTAAATTGTTGGGCTTGATAGTGGATGGAACCCTCAGGTTCCCCCAACCATTCATGTGACACTGAATGTAACCCAAGGTTTGTTAAAAGAATGCATGGCCATTTGCCAACCTAATATGTCAAGACAACAAAGATGATAGGTTTCCCAACAATGCTTATCATTTCCTCATATAAGAATCGTCAATAATTAAAAAAAAAAAAAAAAAAAAAGTATAGTTTTCCAAATAGGACCAAAGCTTTTGAAAAGTTTGATGTATCTTCATGTCAAATTACAGCAGTGTTACAGCTACTACATTTGTTAGAACATTTATATATCTCACAAAGTACAAGCTGAACACCTATGCAAATAACAGGACCTCTAACAAAACTAACATATGCACGTCACAAACTACATTTCGCAGACTATAGCTCTCCTCATATTCCAATTGCAACTCATAGGTGCAAACACTGTTACAGTTTCGAATTGCAAGCACGTACTGCTTTCTTTGTATTTCCAATGTCTTGCCATGTTCCATTGTGAAGTTCCTGTTTTGAATAAAATCACAACATATCATAAAACATTTAACCACCACAAACTCATAGCAAAACTATGGGTTTGTTTGTGTGAAATGACCCATTCTACCAGAAAACCCAATTTGACCCCTATCTACTATTTTGGCAAAAGAAACATCAGTGTAACTTGAATGTGAGTTTAGTACACTGCTTGATTAAAAGTTCAACATTCAAGTGATTCGCCTTAATGACTGTACGTCTGAACCTCTTAATGATTCTTATAAACTCAATGGTTGATTGATCCAATCGTGAAGATCTGCAGCATTACCCATTGATAACCCCACCACTGAAAGAACATTTTCCAAATTCAATCAGCCCATTGACAATGTAGTAAGTAGTAACAGGTGAGCAGTTGGCTCCGGTTTTTCTTGACACCAAGGGCACAACAGTTTTGACTTCCATCTCGCCACAGAAAGGGTGATTGTAAAGTATCCTCAAGGGATTTCTGCTTAGCCAGCTTTAAGTTCCATCAATCTAAGATTTTACTGTTTCGCATAATACTTGAAGCTTCATTTGCAACAAACTAATGATAGATTAATCTCATCTATCACAGTTCGAACTACCAAGTAATAACAGCTGCAAAATTGTTGATTCTTTTTGTCAATCCACTTATACTCAACACTGAGGTCTTTACAAGAGAGAAACCTGAATCTTGTAGACTGGTTTCTAGTGCCTTTAAAAAACAGAAATTTCTAGGCCGATTACTCCCCATAACACTCGATATCCAATTCTTAAAAGCGATTTGAAGCCTTACATCAATTACACAAGTGGCTTTGTAAATCTTCATTAACCAGAATTCCAAAAATCAGCTCTATACCTTCTCGATCTGAACTTGTCGTTTTCTAGACCCTTTTTGACTAAATACTCTTGTAAACCAACACCTGCGTCCACTATTCTCGTATGAGGCTCTATTTCAACCTTCAATACTTTCTCTAATCTGTCAGTTCCGACTTCACAAACCCTACTAACAACATCGTTCCAAGTATCAATATGTGGAGCCTCCCCACTCTTCAACATCCCCTCCAAAACCACACACGCGTCCTCAATCTTCCCAACATTACACAACCCATTAATCAAACTATACCAAACCGATACATGAGGAGAAAACCCTTTTGCCATCATCAAATCCAAATAACTTTTAGCCTCGTCATACAAACCCTGACTACACAAACCACTAACCAAAGTCCTATACGACACCAAATTCGGCAAACAACCATTCGCCGACATATCCTCAATAACCTTACACGCATCAAGCGCCCGATTCTCCTACAAAACCCCAAAATCACCGTATTATAATGCACAATATCAGGATTACACCCTTTAACCTTCATCCTACACAACAACTTATACGCCTCCCTAAGCTTCTTCTTCCTACACAAACTATTCAAAACCGTGGTATAACTCAAACAATCCGGCACAAACCCTTTATTCAACATATCATCCAACAACTCAACCGCCCGATTCACCTGACTCTTCCTACACAAACCCTGCATCAAAATCCTATACGACTCCACATTCGGCACAATATCTCTCTTAAACATCTCATTAAACAACTTATACGCAACACTCAACTCACCACTCAAACAAAACGCTCTCATCAAAACATTATACGTTTCCACATTCGCAACCACATCATACCTATACGCACACCTAAACAAATCAAAAGCAGCCCGTAAATACGCCCTATCCTTAACCAAAATCTCCAACACTACATTCAATTGTTTCGTCCTCGGCCTAATATCAAACTCCAATATCTTATAAAACATATTCACTACTTTATCTAACATATTCCCCTCACCATATACCTTAATAATGTCCGTAAAAAGCGACGGCTTAACCGCGCAACTCCTATCATTTTTTAAGGTTGTTAAAAGGGTATCCATATGCGAAAAACGGCGAAAACGAGCTAGTTTAAGGATAAGTGTGTGGTATGTTTGGTATGAGTGTTGATAACTTGGGTATGTTTTTAAGGTTAAATCAAAGATTTCTTTGGCTAAAAGAGGGTCTGATTGTTGGGTGATGAGTTTGGTGATTTGGGAATGTGATGGGGGTGTGTTTGGGTTAGTATGGAATGAAAGTGTGGTGGGTTTGATTGATGGGTTTTTGGTAATGGTGGTTGTTATGAGTTTGGTAAGGTGGTGATGGAATGATGGCATTTTTTATGTATGAGATGATGGATTTAGAAGATGATGGATACCTGGTAAGGGTGGAGCTTGAGATGGTCTTTGAGCTCTTCTGTTACAGAGATTAAAGTGAACTTACGTTTTGTTTTGTTTTGTTTGTTTGTTTTTTTTTTTTTTTCAGCTTTACCCGAAAGTAAATGCAGAAAGTTGGTAATTTATTATTGAATAAGTTACATAAATGGTCTTTATAGTTTGTCAAAAATTGCATTTACCGTCTTTCAAAGTTTAAAGTTGCACGAATAGTCTCTATCTTTGTAAAAAAATAACACGTGTGGTCTTTTTTTTAACTGGTGTTAAGTTAATTCTGTTATCATTTACACGTTAACACTTTTGGCTAACGACCGTTTGCATCGTTTATCCTTTATAATAACGGCCGTTTACAAGTTAAAGTTTTTTGTCCGTTTTATATTTTTTTGTCTGTTTTATACATTTTCATCCGTTTTTATACGTTTCGTCCATTTTTATACGTTTTCGTCCGTTTTTATACGTTATCGCCCATTTTCTTATGTCTTCTTACGTTTTCATACGTTTTTGTCAGTTTATATACGATTTCGTCCGTTTTTGTCCGTTTTATACGTTTTCATACGTTTTATCCGTTTTATTCGTTTTTATACGTATTCATACATTTTATCCGTTTTTATACGTTTTTATCCGTTTTTTTATACGTTTTCACCCGTTTTCTTATGTTTTCATACATTTTCATATGTTTTTGTTTCTTTTTATACATTTTCGTCCGTTTGTATACGTTTTTGTTACTTTTTATACATATTCGTCCGTTTTCTTACGTTTTATACATTTTTCTTGCGTTTATCTATTTTCATCCGCTTTCAAACATTTTTATCCGTTTTTATACATTTTCTTAAGTTTCCATATGCTTTCATCGATTTTAATACGTTTTCGTCTGATTTTATATGTTTTCATACGCTTTTATAAGAAAACATATAAAAAAGGACGAAAACGTATAAAAACAGATGAAAAGATATTCAAGCGGACAAAAATATATAAAACATATGAATACGGATAAAAACATAAAAAGACGTATAAAAACGGATGAATACGTATAAAAACAAACGAAAACATATAAAAACGTATGAAAATGTATAAAAACGGAAGAAAACGTATAATAACATATGAAAACGGATAAAAATGTAAGAAAACATATAAAAATGAACAAAAACTTATAAAACCGAATAAAAACGTATGAAAACGTAAGAAACAGATAAAAACATATGAAAACGTAAGTGAACGTATGAAAACAGACCTAAATGTATAAAAACAAACGAAAACAGGTAAAAACATATAAAAACAGACGAAAACGGAGAAAAAGTGGGTCCTACCACTTAGGTTTTTATGAAAAAATGGTCAAGTGTTTATAACCGTTAATTTTGAGTTTCTAATTATTTTAATTATCTCGAATTAATATATATGTCATTTCCAAACCGTAAATTATTAAGATTTGATCCTTACATGCTCGGAAAGGTTTTTCAGTGTACAACTCAGATTAGTGGGTCCTATTATCTCAAAAGTTACATAGCATAAGTGAAATTACCATTTAACCTTATATGTCAAAAAATAATTTTGGGCTACACAATTCGATCCATTAAAATAGTAATAAGTTGAGCTCTACAAGTTCTTTTAACGTAGGGTTAGCGACATAATTTAAGTTAAGGTCCTAACTATAACTTTTATTCTTTGATCAACAGTGGGGTTATATGTAACTTTTAATAGATTTCAGCCATTTAAATTCCTTTCTTAGATTTTGACAAGTTTTACCAAAACATTTTTGTTGATTAATCCGGTATCGGTATAAGGTGATGTACTCATCCAAACGACCGTAAGACATAGATCTAACTCTTTATATTTTTATTTAAGTTTCATAGTCCACGGATTAATTTATTTTATTATGTTTATACCCCTGTCCCCTGATCAGAAACTAGTTTTTTAAATCAAGTCCTTTAAGTGTTTTATAGTGTTTTAGTCTATGTACAAAGCATGATTAAGCATAATAAGCATCTTGAATATACAAAATACATAAAATGGTATAAGTTACTGAGATAAAATAAAATGGGGTGATTTCTTACAATACTATGGTGGCGAAAATAACAAGACAATAAGAACACAAATACTAGTCTTCTAAAATCACAACAAAACCTAAGCTTCCAATTAAAACCCAACCATTACCAACCCTAGATATGTCAAGCTACAACTTGCAAACCCTTTTCCAAATCTCCAATAAAATCCTTTATAAACCTTCAAAAAAGACCCAAGATTGATGATATTAAGTGATGTTTTATGGTGAATTGAGTTAGGAATAACAACCAAGGAACACAAAACCTCAACTAATGATCAAGAGAGCTAGCTAAAAATCAAAAGATGGCTGATTTTGGGGTGGTTTTGGTTCGTTCAAGGGGTGAAGAAAATAAAGAAAATGAGTCTTCGTGATAAAAATAAGGTGATAACTTGTTATATGTATAAATGAAAGGAAGTAAGATGAGACACATTTTCATGGGCTCTAAATGGTTAACATATGTGACTAGGGTATGGGTTTGAGTGAGTGGCGAGGAGTGATTTATTTTGTGAAGTATTAAGTAAAAACTAGTTATTAGATGATAAAAGTGAAACCGCGAAGTCTTAAAAACACGGAAAACATGAAACCGTGTAACGTAAAAATATAAAACTTATAAAAATGTCATAAGTTTTCATAAATAAATATATTTTTTTTTATTTTTAATGTTATATGAGTATAATGGAATGTTTAAATATCGTTAAGACTAAAACCGTGAGTTGTAGACGCGTTTGGTGACACCAGTTCTTATTAAAATTGACGTAAACTATAAAAATGACCGGACATGCATAAAACTCACTTTTTATCATGAAAATAATTTAAAATGATTAAAGATGCGTAGAGTGATCATTTCCTACAGTTGGTTCACGTTATATGTACGTTTAACGACGTACGCGATTGAACTAATCCGATTATTCGTAAAGGTTAATTTTTGCGAAATTAGAATAATAAGTATTTAAATAATGACCTCATAAATGTGAATTGTTACAATCTGTACTCCTTATGGGAATCACTTCCCGAGATTCAGTTTGTGTTAGGTGTCGAAGCGGTGTCGGTGAAGAGGCGTAAGTACTTGCGACGAATGGTTTCCAAGGTAACTAGCGACGTAATTCGATTCGTCGTTTTGAGATACAATATAAGACGAGGCTGACTTTATGTAATAAGGATAGGGTAAGAGTCTGTTTAGTTGTTGCATTCAGTTGTACGAATACCCACGAATTATTTTTACTCACACAAAAATTTTTGCGACTCTCGAAAATCAAGTTGAACATAACCCCAATATAACTACTCTTAGTATCGCAAGATTCATTTCTCATTTAAACATATGTGATCAGACTATGTTCTACTATCCCTAAGTTAAATATAGGTGATCATACTGTATTAACCAAGGTTTAATGAATTTTGAAATACTCAACTTAGTTATACTCGCAATATGTCCATTGTTGTGAAAAGTACGGCGTTTATATAAGTATCTTATATATAAAAGTAATATAAGTTCATACATATGTAATAAACAATTATGTTGTAACACCCCGAATCTCGATGCAATGGAAGACTTAATCAAGTTTTCGGCGTTACTATTGGATTGGTATCGCACACAAGCATAGCAAAAGATAGTCATTTAACATTCAAAACCAATCCCAAATTTAGTTATTCCAAACATTTAATCCAAAAGTTTAAATATTAGGCCCAAAACATGATTTAATAAAATAGGTCCCCAAAGTTTATCGTAGTCGAAATGATCCTTGAACCCGCCTTCTTGCCAAGCTTCCACCAATCACGTATTCCAAACATCTCTCAAATACCGAGAAATCATGCTAAAAGGTCACCACGTTGGTGAGTTCATAGGTTTAAGTTCAACAAAATCATAGTGGACCAGAGGAGTTGATTTGCTATGCAAGACCTAAGATAGATAAATACCGTTTACACACACCGATCCTACCGGATCACCAACCATATAATCATATCCCGCATCCGTGGATTACTCGGGCCCCGCGAATCTAGTCCAAAGACTTGTCGTGGCAACCTCTGAAACAGATTGCCAACCCGGACTAGGTTGATGTAGAAGTCTATTCTTAGCTAGAAAACGGTTCAACCTAGTCTAAGGCAACAACTACCGCATCTTATCTAAACAAATCAAGCATATAAGCAAATCCAAATAGTTTTAACGATCCAAAAATAGTAGCATGATTCTCACCCCAATATAGTTAAAAACGAGATAAAAGTGGGGCTATGAAACTCACCTCAAGCAATCAACGTACAAATAAACACTAGCGTAAGATAACGGTAATCACGGCACAACAACTATCGACTCGGCACAACCTATTAATGTAGACCAAATTTAATATATATAACTCTCAAATCAACGTTATCTAGCCCAATGTATTCCATTTCGTTATTTCCAAAATGTCTCGTTTCACCATTTAATCCTAGTGTTTGATATCCTTATGTGGGTGTATCGACTCAATATGATGCTATGAATGCACTCAAACAACCAATATGTGACTCAATGCAACACAATGAGACATCTAAGCGATAAGCTCCATAGTCCAATAAGTTTCAGAATAAATAGTAGACCTCATCGAATTCGTCAACTCGATAAACTCAATTATTTATTCGTGTCGCTTATTATCCCATAAATCAGTCGCATCCTAAAGAGTCATAAGGATAATTCACCCATTAATAAGGTTACCCAACGTACCTAGCGGGATCTTATTAGATTCGTCAACCTAATAAATCCGCTACCCACGTGGATCAACACTACTAATGTTAGGTTATCCGTAACCCATGCACATATCGTAAGTAAATAATTACTTAAACTAGTATTAAATGCCCATAATTGGCATATTTCGATAAACGTGTACTCGAAACATTAATTGCTTATTTATTATAAAACATTTCCATTTAAAATAGTAAATAACAAGATAAGTCTTGTTATCGATATTTTTGGTACAAAAGCCCTTTTATTATTTATATTTCATAGTCTATTAGCATTTTCATATATATATATATATATATATATATATATATATATATATATATATATATATATATATATATATATATATATATATATATATATATATATATATATATATATATATTATAAATTCAATATAAATTTTATATCGTTATTCGTTTCGAGTCCACAAGCACGAGTCATGACTTCTCGCTTTTTATCATTCAATAGTCCAAACTATACTAAAGTCCATGTTACGGCTTTGTCATAGTCAACTATTGACTAAAAAGTCAAAGTAACACCGACGTAGTTCACAGTTGACAATTATATATATCAAGTCCAATTAAAGGTCATAATAGTGCAATTCAATCCCAAATCAACTCAAATCAATCTCGCCAACCAATCAATCAACCAAATATACCCGAAACCAATGTTATGACCCTAATGGTCATGACACGGTCACGGTTAAGACCACGTGAACCAAACAAGCTCTAGAAGCTTTTCAGCTCCACGCATCTCATCCAAATATCAACAATATCAACCAACAAGCTACCAAAACGACCCAACCCGGACCCAAGGTCCATGTGGGTCACGTACGCAACCCATGGGGCTCGTACGTGCCCTAGGTGGCTCGTACACCATGTCACACCCATCCAAACACTACCAAATCAATTTCACAACATCCAAATACAATCAATCAACCTCCAATCATCAACCAAACACCAAACCCATCATCTATTCTAACCAAAAATATGAAACTAGACCTAAAATGCAAAAACCCATCAATATGATACACCACATGCTTACCAAACACTAGCTACATGTTTATTTATGTGTTAATTAGACTTAATCCCACATTTAAACCAAAAGCCCTAAATTTTATCATAGGGTCGAAACCCTAATCAAGCCATCACGTGGCTTTACCAAGCTCAAACAAGGTGTATTCAAGTCCCTTTTACCTTATCCAAACACGAATTACAAAACCCACTTGAAACCCTAGAACCGAATCTTAATTTTAAGATTTGAAGGTGTTAATGAAGGTTTTAGTGAGTATTATATATGGATAGAAAGAGGATGAAAGGATCTACAGGATGGTGGTGGAGGTGTAGTACCACTCGCGGTGGTGGCTGGATTTTGTCCGGAATAGTGGCCATGGTGGTGGTGGAATTAGGTTGTGGTTTTATTTAATTTGGGGAGAGAGAGTAGAGAGAAAATGTGTTTGTGTGTGTTTTAGTGAGAGAAACAAAAGTGTAAGAATGAGGGAGGGTGAGCCATTATATAGTTGGCCACAAGGACCAAAATAAAAATGGTGGGAGGGAAGGCGCCTAGAGGAAAAAGAGGGGCCAAGGCGTCATTTTTCGTAACTATCCCGTTTACCCATTCCTGAGCTCATATATTGTCCCCCGAGTGTCCCACGATGTTCATTCGACTTTCTAACATCGTTATTTTTGTTTTTCCACGAGTTTTGACTATTTATTTGCCAATTTTCGAGTTACAGTCTAAAAGTTACGTTATTTCTCGTTTTAGGCTTTTCTAGTGCCGAATCGAATAGTGCCTACCAAATAGAGTTAAAACTCATACGATAACTCATTCAATAGTGAAATAATCTGTAAAAACCAATATACGATATAAAATCAAGTCATGGTTTATAAAAATAGTGATAAAGGCAAAGCTCGGTTTAGTTTAACGTAATGCGGTTACCTAAAATAGACTCCCTAAATTGCCAGTTGTCACATATGTAGTATAAGTAAGTACATGTGGAAGTGGTTATGACGTAGTGTTTGGTTTAATCAACTAGTTTTATAGTTCTCTGTGTTAAATAGATTTAACCATACTGTTTGTAAATTAGTAGTTGGAATAGTTCATAAGATTATATCGAAATAGCTTATACGAAAATGGCGAAATGATTTTTATAAGGTGATAAACAAACTGTTTATGAGGTAATAGTATATAAGTGATTTAGTTTATAAGATAGTGATAAAGTAGTTTAGAAGAGAGTAACGAAATAGTTGATAGGATAGTGATAAACAACATATAAGATATTAGCGAAATGATTTATAAGGTATAGTAAAATATTTTCACAAGGTATGGCAAAATGGTTTGTAAGGTGATTACAAAATAGTTTATACGAGACTAACAAAATAGTTTATAAGTTGATAGCAAGTCAGGTTATTAGTTTATAAGGTATTAGTAAGGTAATTCTTAAAAGAGTAGCAAATCGATTTGTAGTTTAGTGAAAGATAATTTATAAGATAATAACAAAGCTATTTACAAAATGATAGTGAAATAGCAAGTGCAACGAACTGAATTTATCACAACATGTTGATACAAAATAGTAAATAGTTATAAGTCAAATAAATCCCACCGCTCGGGATAAACATATTATAAGATGCTAGGTTAAAGTCGTGTTTAATTTAATTGACGTATTCTTCGATGATGGGTTACATGGCAATTTAAGTGTTTCAAAAGTTTAGGAAAAATGTTCAAATTCATCTTCAGAGACGGATAGTGAGATAATCAAGGGAATTCGATAGACTATGGCGGGTATCATGTAAAATACTGCTGTGTAAGGTCATGAAGAGTTTTTAAAGATCATGGTATCACTCACAATGTTTGAAAAAATAAATGAAATCACTGTATCACTCAAAATGTATGAGAAAGTTTTAGGGAATCATTAAAATGAATAAGTATGCATAACAGTTTAGTAATCTGATGAAACATATACATAATTGGGAGAAGTAAGGTTTGAAACGATAGTCTGGAAACTGAGTGTAAATGGTAAGAATCGAGAACAATTATTAAAAATAACCTCTATATAAATAAGAAGTAACGCCCGGTAAATAGATATACATAGTCGAGAGCAAATCAAGCATATATAAATGGTCTTTATATAAATAGTATCAATAGTGGTGCTTCAAAAAATAAGCAGAAATATCTGGAAAATATAAATGCACGAAGAGTAAAAAAAAACCAAGAGAAATTGGTAACTGTAACGGGTTTCGTTATCATATGAAATGATATTATATAAGGTTATGAAAAAGTTTAAAGGTCATTGTATAATCCACAGTGTTTGAGAAATAAGAGAGTCCATTAAAATCATTTACAATGTTTTGGAAAGGTTTTATAGATCACAAAAAATATAAGAGTAGGTACATGATCCGGGAAATCTGGTTGTGTCGTAATGCCCTGGAATAGGCATACGCGGTAATATTCAGTCACAAATTTATATAAACAGTCCTTATATAAATAAAACAATGATGTGTTAAAGTGTAAGCATGACAAATGGAATGTGTAAGACAATAATGAGTAAGGAGGGTCTTAATGTAAAAAGTAGTTATAGTCTAGGTTTAAAATGCAACCTGGTTCTCTATAAATGTAGCTCTAATACCAATATGTAGCACCCCAAAATATCGCAACAGAAGATAATGTCACTAGGTATTACTTCATAGCACATAATACAAATTACTAGAAAACAACTCTAAATGAGACGTTTTAAAATAAATTATCATTCGATATAGTATACAATATCATAGTTTTACAAAGAGGTCCCACAAGTTTATAAGTAATAGACATATTAGTTTAAAAGTTTTATCGAATGATAATGATGCATTGTCTTCAAAATATCCGGGTGCCTTCACATGCCAGCTAATAAAGACCTGAGATAAAACATGCTAAAAAGTCAACACAATGGTTGAGTGAATACATAGAGTTTAATAAGTAGTAAGTAGAACACAAACATTGTTCATCAATTGACATTGCCACGCATAAAAGTCAGAAAACAAAATTATAGCATTGAGCTCATGACACCGAACGTTAACCAATAATATAATAGTTCCCTTAGAAGGTATAATTGCCATCTACCTTAATTCTCAATATTATGTGTCCGTTTGACATGTATTCAACTGATCGCTACTCACCCGCACATGGTATGTTAAACCCAATAGATCTATTCATAATACTAGCGTTTACCAAGTGTGTAATTAACGGTTCATGAAATTAGGATTTTTCAAAAGAGGTACTCAATGTCTATAAAGCATATATTCGGGTCAAGCATACCCAACAATCATTGTGTTCAATTTGTAAAACTAGCATA
>CM040239.1:159642257-159690539 GCA_022545495.1 Chrysanthemum lavandulifolium | reverse complement strand
GCTCGAATCGTAGTAGTAAACTAATAAAGCAAAATAAAACAATAACCAAAATAAAACTGGATAATTCAAAGTATCCCAAAAAGTCATCTCGGGAATAAGAACCCTAGATTCGACACCAACAAAAGTCGTCTCGGGAATAAGAACCCTAGATTCGACGCCAACAAAAGTCATCTCGGGAATTGATACCCTAGATTCGACACCAACGAAAGTCGTCTCGGGAATTGATACCCTGGATTCGACACCAACAAAAGTCGTCTCGGGAATTGAAACCATGTTGAATAATGAAACCCGTAGGTATAATATTATTATGCACCATTATTTATAATGGTGAAAACCCTAATACCCTAAACCCACAAACCGGGCTTGGGCCTAATTATCCACTAACAGGGTGACCATCAGTTCTTTAATCTGACAAAGTAGTTATGTTTTAGAACTTGACTGATGTTTTCATTTTTTTATGATGCATTGAAGAATGAGATCTGTTTCTGAACTATTGTTGGTAGATGTGGTTTGATTAAGGGGTTGAGTGGCTTCTTTACAATGACAGCCATCGTTCCATTCAGCTCCTTTGAAACATGAAGGAGCGGAACTTCTCAATATAACTTGTATTCATCTCGGGTTTTGCCCATGTTGTCATTGATTTTGCGAAAGCTGTTGATGAATCGAGATAAAGCAGCGAGATAAAGCAGAACGTAATCTGGTTTCTGAGAGTAAGTAATTCACCTTCAACTTTAGGGGTAAAGTTATTAAGATTTTTAATTAAGTAAAACTATTATGATCATATACATTCTTAGACACCTTTGGGCCTGCAATAGAATGTAGATCTAGATGTGTTCATGCTGCCATGCAAACGAATCGGGAATGCAAGTATTCTAACCCCACGTTCAGAATTTAATGTTTCCACGTCAATGTTGAGTATGGTTGGTATTACTATGAATGACATTATATTCTGCGATATGTATGCTTTACTAAAATAAATTCTGCAACATGTATATAAAATGAATTGCTCTCTGATTTTGATACATCATATATATATTTCTCAAAAATTTGATACAACTGATGTGTTTTGGTATGATACTTAGATTATCCACTTATGTTCTTAAGCTATATAATAGTCAAAGACTTGAACATAAATTTCTGATATGTATTTGTGTTTACATTAGCAAGAGTCTAGGGTGGTTAAGCGTTAAGTTTACTTTGTCATAAGTCGAATAGAATTAGGAAAGCATAAAGGGTCGTTGGGTTGGTTTGTGCCTAAGCCAACCCGTTTTATTTTCTACTTGTTATCATAGACAACTAAGAGTCCTAATTGGAGTCAGCTTTCTTCCCCCCTCATCTCTATTAAAGGAGGTGAGGGGGGAGGGTTTTGTACGCGTTTTTTCAATACTAATCAACGTTTGGTTAGGGTTACTTACATGTGCAAACTTTCTATCTTTTTGTCACGTTATAGTTGTTGTTTGTTGTGTGTTGAACGAAACCTTTAAGGTTTCGAGATGAGAGTAATATGGTTACTTAAGCGTTTGTTGTAGAAGAAGAAGAAGATACTCATGAACCATTGACATACCATGAGGCAGTTTCTTGTGGAGATAGTTCTAAGTGGAAAGCTAGTAGATCATCCAAATGGCTGTTCAAGATAAAAGAAGGGATTGAAGGTGTTCAAAATCCTAGGTACAAGGCGAGGTTGGTGCCTCGTGGATTCACACAGAGGGTAGGTATTGACTACAATGAAGTATTTTATCCGGTAGTTCGACACACATCTATCCGGGTTATACTTGCATTAACTGCGTGCAGAGCTTATGAGCTGGAGCAGCTTGATGTAAAGACGGAACTTTTACATGGAAATCTTGAAGAAGTTGTTAATACAAATAAACCGTAAAAACGTTTATTCATATTTAGCGATCTCTTTGTGTTTTGTTGATAACAAATATAAAGTTATCATAAGTAAAATTATAAGAATACATGTTACTTTTGCAAAGTATATACATTTGATCATTTACATAAAATGTTGTAATAATTCATTTGTTGTAATAGTTTAATAGGATGAATATTATCCAAGACCCATGACCCATACCCATGGAGCTAATCCATAACCTATAACCCAAGACCCATGACCCAATGTCTAGATACATTGTATCTTGTTGGGTACCCAAGGCTCATACCCATGACCCGGTTTGCAACCCAAAATCCGCACTGGTACAACCCAGTTTGCCGGATCCTTGAGATTGTACTGGACGGATCCCCCAAGTAAGGGATCCGTCGGAACCGGACTACAGTAGAGATTTTTGCCTATAAATAGTGAGTCATTTCTTCATTGTTATTCACCCCTCTTCTTACAAACTCTCTTATATATTATTTCTCTTTTCTAATCTCAGATCTCTTGATCTATCTAGTAGTTCTTCTTTCTTTTGTTGTGATTCTCATATAGGTCCTTCTCAAAGGCGAGATCACGAGATACTACAAGTCATCCAAGCAAGGGGTCCTTGATTGATCTGTTCCTCCACAAGATTTCTGTAGCAAGATCTTGTATTTCATATTTCACATAGTTGTTGTGTAACACCCCAACCCGACAAGGGTAAAGATATCACAAATACAGTTTCATATCAGAACCTTCAGTACTATACAATAGCGGAAGCCTTTACAAACTTTACAGAAGAAGATATAAATAACTTAATAATCAAAATAAATCTAAGATCCCTATTCAAATCTTGCTCTCGTCTCTACTCTCAACCCAAATCAGCTATCCCATAAGCTCATCTTGAATGCTTAATACCGCAGGAAAAGAAAATACTGGTGAGCTTACAAAGCTCGGTGAATGTATATAACGAAACAAAAGCTAAACAAAACAAATATACAAATAACGAAATCACAACTAAATGAGAATATGAATCATCGAGGATTATGGAAGCACAATTATACGTAAATCCAGAGAAACACATATCGCCTAAAACGCCTCATAGCACATTAATGACACAACGCAAACACATCAGAGTAACCAGACACTTAACATATCAAGAAATAGATTACATCTAAACCAAACGAAAAGTATAAGGGCTAACGGAAACAATTACTAGAAAAATAAACATGGCATTTATACAATTCAATTAATCTACATTTAACACACTTAATTCAATATTGTAGCAGCGGAAATAGTAGTCAAATCATGGCAGTCACACATACAGATAGAAAACACAGTAGACGAGCTATAACTAAATAGACAAAGACATAACATAGCCATTAGCAATTATCAGAACAGATATCATAAGCTAAACCAGTTCCCAGATCGAATCTTAACATCAGTAGAGTTTTAACATGGCAGGTCACATATGCAGACAGATAACTAACCGATAGGCAAGGTTTATAAAATTAACTGAACCATCATATATACTAAACTTTCAAAACACTCAATTGTACACTAGCACATTCATCTCGCAGATCACCGCATTCACATAACGATAAACTAACATAATATCAGATATACGAATCATGTTTAGACATATTAATCCTATCCTAGCATGGCAACTAGTAATCATTTAAACATGTACGTCGTGAGCACATTCACTAACACATCATAAACCTAATACATAATATAAACACTCGGAAATACCGAATCATAACAGAATACTTAACACAGACATAACAGATAAGGGTTTAGTTAACTACCTCGAGCCCAGAACATATCATATCGAAACATCATACTTATACGAAATAATCTCGAGAAAATAATTTGGAGTAGCTAGCTCCCAAATTTTTTGTGAAGACGCAGTGCACACGACATCATTCACCGGACAAATCACATCGGATATGAGATCGGATCTAGGATGCATCCATACGCCCAACAGACGAGATAGTGGCCATACTATCAATAAACGAGATAACGGAAAGGGACGTGGCGAGAACATCACTCATCGCCTAGAGTCATGTCGAGGTGCATCAACGACACGGACATGGAACCCCATGACTAGTGAAATATTTGGCTCGGGTGTCAAACTAACTTAGGTCAAACAGTTATCATAAATGACACGGATCATAATCAAACACAAAGTTCAACAGATAACATATCGATAACTCATATCATAAGGTTCATATTCAAATATTCGAGGTCGAAGTTCATATCACGAATACAAATCATACATTCATAATTAGAAGTTCATAATTAAACATAGTAGGGTTCAACAAATGTGCATATCGAGTCTTCCTAACATAAAGTTCAAATCGATATTGCATGGTTCAATAGAGCGAAGTTCGGATAAACAATGATCAAACAATCGTAAAAGGGTTCATAGCAATGGCATCGGGAACCCTAATAAGTAAAATAGGAAAGCTAACGAAAAGAACGTCATAAGGAACCTTTACTCAAAAGGTCAGAATATCTGTACCTTAAAGCAAATGAGAGAAAAGCAAACGAATGAGTGAATCACGAAGATATAACGTCGCGTCTCCTTCAACGAATCTACACGGATTATGATTTATTTAATACTTATTATCATCGTTAAAGTTATAACGGATTAATCTCATTAATATTCTTGGGGTTATCAAGATATTCTCATTTTTTAGTGACGGACGGAATCCCAACATTTTAGAGTAATAATCATTCATTAACCAAACTTATGGGTTACAAATAGTAAATGATAAACTTAAAGATTTAATATGACAAACATCTTATTTGAGGACTTATATGATCATCATTCAAAGTATAGGGTTTACAAATGTCAAGAACGGATTTTAGGACTCTCTTTCAAAATAGTTTACACAAGCCTTTATACCTTACATGATTAACCACGACTCACATGTAACATTTGTTCGAACGCAACCTAAATGAGACCATGCATACAATACTTTCAATTCATGACACTTAGTTCCTTACATAAAATCATAACTCACGCATGTTTACATCACGATTAGTACTAGCTCATTATACTCTTAATCAATAGTTATTAATGATTCCAAGACTTACCATTCTCACATGAAATAACGAATTTACACACTTAGCTTTTAACCCTAATCGACCTCCTATTTATGTTCTAAGGTTTTTCCCATACTTTTAATATCATTTAATACGCTTTAATTGACAGGTTACGTCTTTTAATAACCCATAACCTTGACCTAGGACTTATGGAAACGCAAACGGTAGTTAACTCAGACTCCTGCATGCATTACCAAATTAACTCACATTATATTGACTTACTCAGATCATGTTAACGAGACCAAAACCTTACCCTTTCCTCTTGCTTCAATACGCACGCAACACACATGCAAACCCACCACTACATATTGTTTTCCCAACTCACAAACCATTCGACACACACAAACACTTACACATTTTACTCACACGACATACCAACCTATATTCCAAACATGCATGCACTCGACACCATCAAGGTCGTTTCAAAATACTCACGCTAGGAAAACCATGCATGCAAATCGACTCAAACCAAACTACAACCTAAGGTTAACGTGATTCTCACATGTCGACTTATAGCTTTTAATGAGACCAACAATACATGATTCATGCTTATTTACGTTTTAAATCAATGTGACACATTCATGACCTAAACCATCGTCAACTTATATACATATGCATGTTCATGATTTTATGTAACGATATATAAGTTACTTGCTACACGGTTTCTTTTGGTGATCGATACATATATATACACATATACTTGATTATTCATGTGGCTCGACTTAATCATGTGGTTCGGTATAGGTTTTCCATTCGGTTTATGTTTCATGTGTATTTACGTTTGCATGTAAAAGAATTGAGACGAAGAAAGTTATACCTTGGCTAGTTCGAAACAAACGACGTATGAACACAAAGAGTAGCACGGTCGATCGGAAAGAAAAGAGGAGAAAAGATTGTGCCGTGACTTTGTAGCTAGGGTTTCAAAATTTGAGTGTTTGCCTTGTATTTATACTAATCGACTAGGGTTTCTTGTGTGTGTGGATCGGCTTGCAAAAGAAAGACAAGGCCCGACTTGGCCTGATGGGAATCGGATCACAACCCAAACCGGACCCATGGCTTAAGTGAAATACTCGGCTTGCACAAAATAAACGAGGCCCAAAGCTTATGTGCGTGACTTTTATTTTTCGTTGTACCAAATGTCGATAACTTAAATATACTTGTTAGGTTTTAAATATTCATAAGTTAGGTTTTTAGTTTCGTTAAATGAACGTTATTATATTTTACGTATTTTATAATTTTGATTTCAAGGGTAAAATAGTCTTTTAACACGTTTTATATTTTTAGGGTTTTACATGTTGTGTAATAGTTGTGTTGGTTTGGTCTACCGGGTTAAGGACTCGGTATTTAGCTTTATACCGGATAAAGTGTAAGTGACATGTTGAGGCTTCTCCGTCGTGTTGAAGGAGCTTGTTGACATAGTGCTTGAACTCTCGAGTGGGGAACTCGGGGAGTGGAGTAGGGCAAGGAAAGTGTCCTTGTAGCCGAACCACTATAAATCACTTGTGTCACTACTCTCTATCCTTTACTTTACTTGCTTTCATTACTTACTTTACTTATTGCTTTACACTTTCTATCCATCCATACGAATTCACATAAGATCAAATCTAAAGTTTTTGAAACTAAACTTAAAATCGGAAAAACTATTCAACCCCCCCCCCCTCTTGAACAAAATGAAGCAGACGCAAAACATATACATGAAAGATCTTTTCAAACTTCTTGATGAAAGTTCTCAACACAAGGAAGAAAAGACACTGATTGGAACCATACCACATGAAGAAGATTTCATCCATGTGAAAGGTGTACATTATCCAACATGGGTCTCTTCTTTTAATGATTATGTTTCATTCCTTGATTTATTAAAAGATGATTACATTATAAGTCAAGAATGGGACAGTTTTAGAGAGAAATTTAATAAAGTCTTTAAATGGTTTTATGTTGTTTATCTCAAAAGAGACTTACCAGGCCCATACCACCTAGAATCCATGGTATAGAGATCCACTTAATGGATCTTTATAAACTTGTTGAAACACTAGGGGATACCTAAGTGTAATTTTCTCAAATGATTTTGGATACATTGCTGAAATTTTTGGCCTGTCAAAAGAACATGGTGAAGAGATCAAAGACTCCTACAATCAATACTTGGATGTTTTCAAGTGTTATTAGAACACTGCCAGGGTCTCACAGAAATAGATGGACTTGTTTCAAAAAGCAAAATGAACTGCTATGGAGAAAATCCAGTGAAAGAACCCAAAGGTATGAATAGCCAAAGAGAAATGAAGATTGAGCATTTTGGAATCAATCTAGAAGATCCCAATGGCAAGTATCAAACAAATCAGATGAGCACTCAGAATAAAGATGAGACCATAGTTTTAAAAAGCGCGCCTCGGCTCAAGGCTCAAGCTCTAGGGATTTTTTCGGATCGAGGCACACGACATGCATGAATCCCATAAAAAGCACAGCGCCTTGGGGCTTTTTGCGCCTTAGGGCTTTTTGCGCCTCGGAGATATGACAGGTTTTGCGGCTTTTTTCTAAATATGAAGATAAGATACACGGGCATTATAAGTTTTTTTAAGTTATATCTAATAACCCTAATTTGGAAAAGAACTAAAATACACAATCAAGTGGGTAACTATAGATTCTGATCATTTTACAAATATTTAATCTCTCTCACGTCATAAGTTTATATCTTGAACTGATTTTTATTGATTGTTTATTTTATTGATTTGTAAATAACGTAATAAGTTTATTTTATCTTCAAGCATTACATCATAGGGTGAGTATTTGTATGATTTGTAATATTGAACCGATTTTATGTTTATTTTATTAATTGTTGCTTTTTAACAAGTTACTTTGTTTCATTAAGTATTTTCTTTATGACATATTACCATGAAAATATGACATTATGCCTTGAATATTAATATGTTGCATGCTTGATATTTTGGGTTAAATTGTGAGCTTTGTTTAGATGTAAGTCTACAAGTGTAGGACACAAGCATATTTAGTCTGATATGGATTTAATCAATATGTAGTTCATCGAGCCAAAGAGTTGATCCGTTTAAGAAGGGACAACTGATCCATTTTAATCTTTAGGGCTATATGTGTTATGTATTAAGTATTTAATGTTATTTTGTGTTATTTAAGCTATATAAATGGTCACATATATTATAAAAAAACTTAATGTATTTAGTGTGCCTCTTATTCGTGAATCCCGCACCTTGGTATGCACCTCGCCTCGAGGCTCTTTGGTCCCCTTCGCGCCTTAGTGCGCCTTGAGCCTTTCAAAACATTGGATGAGACAGCAAGCACAAGGAAGATCAAGAGGGAGGAAGGGTACACAGACATAATGCAACTGATGATCACCATCATTAGTTGATTACACCAACACAGAAGACAAAGACTAAGCCTGTATAAAGATCATTTGATCTTATGGGGGAGTGTTGGATTTATAAGATCAAATGTCTTCCTTAAGTCATGTTTCTATATCAGACAAATATTACTACTTAGTATATGTACTTTTATTTAAGCAGCCATGATCTTATATATGATCATGTGACTGCATAAGTATTAGAATGGGTAAATAGCCCAACAACTTTAGATAATTATCATAGTTTGGTCGAATTTAGACAGTTATTATAGTTAAATATTAAAGGGTGTGTTTGTTGGTTCAAATGAACCATCACATCCCTTATTTGTCATACGTGTTCACTTGCTATTTATAGGACTTGTATTTGACAGTTATCATATATCAAATTACAGTTATATCTTGTTTATTTTTCCCTTCATCTTTCATATACACTGCACAAAATATCTCTGCACAATTCTTGCACTTATCACACTTTACTTTTCAGCACAACAATGGTGAATACTAATTCACATATTGAAGGCAAATGGGTAAACCACTATGGGAAATCTGTTGGTCATTCCAAAAGTGTGTTATTGGGACATTTTCTATGTTGCAAGGTACGTATGTGAATGAAACAAAGTAAGAGTACAAATGAAGATTTGTGGTTAACTATAGTTGTGATTAGGGAGCAGCAGGTGTGTGTAATGGAGGAGAAGGTGCATCAGCTTTCGGTGTAGAACTTCTGTAAGTAGATGGAGTTCAAAGTGTTGTGGCTGCCCTTATTGTTTGCATTTTTGTGTTATATTACTGCCTTAAAGCTTCTGGATCCATGGTTAGTAGACATTCAAAACAATCTGTATAGTATAATAACTGGTTCTTATAAGACCTCACACTAACATAATGTCAACAACCTTAAAAGCCAAAATTTTGTTTTTGACTTTTGTTGTTGGTACTGTTGGTTTAACATTTAGGGGTTCCAAAGATACTACGAAGAAACTTAATATATTAGACTTTGCTGAGGGGTAGCTTTGTTATTTGATTGGTTTAAAAGTTGTGCCCATGGTTTAGATGGAGTAATGCACTATAAATGTTATGGCAACACATAACATTAGACTATGTAATTTATCTACATGTTAGTATGGGTATTCTTCTAACTTGATTATCTGGTTTTCTATTTTTGTAGCGGTACACATAACACATGGCTTGAGCAAATGGGAATGTTGACATAGTGAACTATCCTATCAGCAATTAAGTGGTAAGGGAACCATCTCATGAGATATATGCATATTAGTTTGTAATAATGAAACTGATTTACGCATATGGTCTTTAGTTGCATATATATATACTAGTTTTATGTGTCATTTATGTTGGTCACTTGTGTTAATCAGATTCTTAGCTTTCTTAGATTATCGGTTTATTTGAAGAAGTGCACATGTTATAAGGGCAGATACTTATGATTGTATTTAGGGTTGCATGTTTTGGAAAGGAAAAGTTATAAAATCTTATTCAGTTATTTGCTCATTCATACTCAAGCTGCTAATTAACTCTAATATATGGAGGATCTAAACTACTTCTGCAAGACCTTTCTCTAATATTTGATGGGTCAGCCACCACGAAAGCTCAAGAACAAGATGACGGGTATACTTCTTTGGCTCCAACGATATACTTATGTACTTGTGGCTGTTTCTTAAAATCGATATTAATTTTGGTATGCCATTTATTGTTGCAGATGCACTTCGGAATGGTGAGAGATCAAAAGCTGAAGAAATTGTTGATTTGGCATCTTTTCTTCTCAATTTTAAACATAATAGCTGGAAATATGGCATAGCAACATTTTTTTTTCCAGATAGAGCCATGTTTCTTAATAGAAAACAGGGCTCTTTTATATTTTTTTTATTAATATAAAATCACATAGAGCCCGTTTTTAAAACCGGGCTCGATTTGCTTTGCACATAGGGTCCCCTCCCCTTTGAGCCCTTATGTAAAACTGGGGTTTATGAGCTTTTCTAACGGGGCTTTATGCCATTTTTTGTAGTAGTGCCGGCTCTTGATATATGCTAGTTATTATTTTGCAATAAAAATGTGAGCTTTTATTTTTTTACTGATGTTAATTTCACGAGACATAGCAATTATTACTAGATCTACAGTTTTATACAAACACGCATACATAGGCAAGAGCATTATGTTGTTTATATCTAAAACCATCATATATATATAGGTTATTATGATTTACTTGTAAACACACAAAGATGGGACATAATTTTGACGTCGCTCTTTTTTCTTGTGTCGTCTGATTTAAATGTATTCTTTCATTTTTCCTATAATCAGATGAATCTACGTGATAATATGAGTTTGATAAGGATACTCACATTGTGGATAATTAACATAGAATTTACCACACGGCCTATAAGTATTTAATTACCTTATTGCTTCAGAAGTTGTTCCTGTAATTGTTATTTCTGTATAAGATACATAATATTCATGCTTCTTTTTTTTACAGGAGAAAGGAATATGCTGGAACTGGAACTTGGGTCCTTGCAAGTTTGGTCGTGGGTGCAAGTTTGGTCATCTACCGAAGATTTCTTCAAATGCTCTCAGGTATTGTTCTTGCTCATTTCTGATCTATTAATGATTCAAATGGGCATATGTAAATGCAATTCTTCACTTCAGTGAGGTCTGATTATTTCTATTTAGCCAGTATTTGTTTCAATTGGTTTAGTTGCACTAGTATATTAAACAGACTCATAGGTGGTGTTGAAGAACTATTTTTGGACCTTGATAATTTATGATTAGGTGATTTATACCCAACACACATTGCATGGAGCAGTATTGAACAGGCTATTTTTATTTTCTCATAATCCAGAGTGTGTTCCACATAAGGTTATTGACGATCTTTTATCGAGAATTAGTAAATTTCCTCAGTTAATCGATATGTGTAAAGGTTGTATATGTTCATATGATTAATGAGTCATGGTTCATGCCATATTCTTTATTAGCATCAGTCATTCACCTGTTTTGTTTCAACTAAACATGCAGTACCGCCAGTACGGCGGGCTATACAGGATTACCAATGTTGTACCAAACAGTAGATGCAAACCACCATCAGAATGCAGAAAGAAAGGAATATAGAACCTCATACAGTTGCAGCTGCAAAAAGAATGGAACAAGTAGCAAGTGAAGCCGGTAAAGAGTCAGATAAAGTTAACGAGCTATTAGAAGAGAGCGCGGTGATGTTAAATCTGGCATAGACTCTAATATATGAGTAATTACATTTGTTGCTAAATTTGCATGTCTTACCATGATAAATAAGGCTGAGTTAGTTAAACAAAGTGACTACAAAGAAACATTGTACGACTCCAATGTCTCTTAACAGGATCAGTGGGACTCATTATAAAAGCCCATATGTTGTTTGCTCTTAGATATGTAGAAACTGAATCAACGAGTCTAATAGTTATGATTATGTTTAAGTTAGTTATTCATTGTAGATATATGTGTCATAAAGTTTATATGAAGTTAAATATAGTAACAGAAACGATTGTTGCTGTTGGTCGATTTTGTAAGTCGATCTATATAATCTGTCTATCCAAAACAATGAACCCTCGTTTGGGTATATATACACATGATACATAAAGACAACCCTAAACCCAACATGGGCCAAGACTACATATCCCAACATGGGCCACCTACACTTAAGCCTGCTAACACTCCCCCGCAGTTGGAGTGAGAGTAAAACGAACACTCAAACTGTGTAGAAACTCATCAAACAATGCAGAAGGTAAGCCCTTAGTAAAGATATCCGCATACTGAAAGCGAGAAGGGACATGTAAAACACGAACCTGCCTAGTAGCAACCAAATCTCGAACAAAATGAATATCAATCTCGATGTGTTTGGTACGCTGATGTTGAACCGGATTAGAAGACAAGTACACAGCACTCACGTTATCACAATACACAATAGTGGCCGAAGATAACGGAGTGTGAAGCTCACGAAGTAAATTCCGAATCCAACATGTCTCAGCAACAGCATTGGCAACACCACGATACTCAGCCTCAGCACTGGAACGAGAAAGCGTCGGTTGATGTTTAGAGGACCATGAGAGTAAGTTGTTACCAAGAAAAACACAATATCCAGAAGTAGACCGTCGAGTAGTTGGGCAACCAGCCCAATCAGCATCCGAATATGCAATCAAGGAGTCAGTAGTAGATGAAAACAACTATAATCCATAGTCCAAAGTCCCCTAAACATACCGCAAAATTATCTTAAGAGCAGAGAAGTGCGGCTCACGTGGATCATGCATAAAAAGACAAACCTGCTGCACAACATACGTAATGTCATGTCTAGTAAATGTGAGATACTGAAGAGAAACTGCAAGACTCCGGTATAACGTGGGATCATCAACCGGAGTACCACCAGCACCCAACTTGGACTCAGTATCAACAGGAGTCCGAGAAGGGTTACGGCCAACCGTATGTGCACGCTCTAAAACCTCCATACCATACTTACGCTGTGACAAAAACATCCCAGAGGAGTCACGCGTAACCGAAATACCCAAAAAATAATTAAGAGCACCTAAATCAATCATAGAGAACTCTCGATGTAAAGAAGATATAATCTGTCGTAACAAACGATCAGATGAAGTAGTAAGAACAATATCATCCACATAAAGCAACAAGAATGCAGTATGAGCACCCTACCTGTAAATGAACAAGGAAGAGTCACACCAACTAGAACTAAACCCAACAGTAGTAATATAAGCAGCAAACCGTTGAATCCATGCTCGAGGGGCCTGCTTAAGACCATAAAGAGACCGCTGCAATAAACAAACATAATCGGAATGCACAGGATCCCGAAATCCGAGAGGCTGATGCATATAAACAGTTTTAGCTAAATCACCATGTAAAAATGCATTCTTGACATCAAGCTGATGAATAGGCCAATGACGAGAAATGGCTAGACTAAGCATAGTGCGAATAGTGCCCGGTTTAACAACCGGACTAAAGGTCTCATCAACATCAACACCCTCAACATGTGTGCTACCATTGGCAACAAGACGTGCCTTATACCGACTAAGGGAGCCATCGGCTAAATACTTATGACGAAACAACCACATACAACGAACAACATTGGCACCCTCAGGTCGAGGTACATTAGTCTAAGTTTTATTTTTAATAAGTGCATTATACTCATCATACATATCATTGCGTCAATTGGGATCATTAAGAGCATCCTTATACGACCGAGGTAAAGGAGAAATAGTAGACACATGACCAACATACTTAGGATTAGGACGAGTAGTCCCGACACGAGAACGAGTGACCATGGGATGAGTAGATATGGTAGGGTGGTTAGGGATTGGAGGTGTAGGAACAATAATAGGTGGTGGAGAAGGTGGTGATGGCATAGGCGGGGTAGGAGATGTAGGTGGTGTAGATGGCGATGGCGGTGTAACTAGTGTTGGTGATGTAGGTGGTTCAGTTGGTGTAGTGGGTATCGGGTCCGAATTTGGACCAATGGGTGTGGTACGGATAATGGTGGAAATTAGATCGGAAGAATCTTCCAAAAAATCATAGGAGGGAGGAGGCAAGGATTTATGTGTGTGAAACGGAAAAACGGTTTCATCAAAGGTAACATGCCGGGAAATGATAATTTTATTGGTGTTAAGGTCAAGACAACGGTAGCCAAAATGGTTGGCAGCATGCCCCAGAAAGATTGAAGGGGTGGCACGTGGTCCTAATTTATGATTAGTATCAATATGTGGGTAACAAAGGCATCCAAAAACACGAAGGACACTATAATCGGGTTTGGCACAAAAAAGACGGGTAAAAGGTGTCTAATTATTAATGGCACGAGAAGGTAATATATTCAATAAGTAAACAGCCATATTAAGAGCCTCAGTCCAATAATTAGGTGGTAAATGTGCTTGAAATAATAAGGTACAAATAAGGTTATTAATTGTACGTATCATACGTTCAGATTTACCATTTTGTTGAGAGGTGCGACGACAAGAAAAACTAAACTGAATGCCATTAGTTGAAAATAAGGTATAAGCATGATTATCAAACTCACCACCATGATCACATTGAAACGATTTAATTTCGCACTTAAACTAAGTACGAACATAACTACGAAATAACTGAAATTTAGACAAAACATCAAGATTTATTGATTAACGGATAAACCCAAACATACTGAGAATAATGATCCAAAAATAAAACATAATACTTGAAACCAGAAAGACTCGGAATTGGGGAGGTGCACAAATCCGAGTGAACAATATCAAAACACGAAGTAACAGAACTAGACGAACTAACAAATGGAAGCTTCACATGTTTGCCAAGCTGACAAGCATGACAAAGAACGGGAAGCTTCTCTTTATTTCAAGAAATAGAATCACTAGACACAAGACTACGTAACACTTCACTTCCTGGATGTCCAAGTCGTTGATGCCAAGTATACTGACTGGTAAGAAAAGCTTGAGGTATAGTGGAGGGCTTGGTAACAGGATAGAGATCATCCGTGCTATCACAACGGAGGAGCACCCGTCGAGTTAAGAAGTCCTTCACAGAAAAACCAAAAGGGTCAAACTCAACAGTACAAGAATTGTCACGAACAAACTGATGAACGGAAATTAAGTTTTTGACAATATTGGGAGTGATTAAAACATTATTTAAATGAAGTGGACGAAAAGGGGTAGACAGAACACTATGCCTAGAGTTAGTAACGGGAATAAAACGCCCATCACCAACTACAACAGACGGGTAAATGCACATATTAAGAATATCACTAAGACAATGTACGGAATCATTAAGATGAGATGACGCACCTATATCCATATTCCAATTTCCAGAGGCTGGATCCTGAAGAGTATTGGTATTAAATGCATGCGGCAAAACGGTAGCTTGACCCAAACCTGGAGAACCGGACGCCATCAATTGAGTCGGATGAAAAGGGGCACCTTGTGGTCATTGAACCCGCATGCATCGCCTAATCGAACCCCCGAAACGACCCCGGTGGCTGGTAAGAAACCCCTGTCGCGAATTGAACTGGCAGCGTGGAGGGTCCAGGCTGCTGTTGAACCCCCTGCTGCGGCTGAACCCCCTGTGAAAAGAACCCTTGCTGTGGTTGAACCCCTTCTGAAAAGAACCCAGACAAGCTACTCGTAGAGCCTCCAACTGAACCAGGCAAAAAAGACATTGGACCGACATGCGTGGGTTGTGAAGACAAGTGGGCCGAGCCAAAGGGTAATGCACTAGGCTGAGATACTGAGTACGCAACAGGAGAAGGGTTAGTGAAACAATTAGTAGCATTCAACCCAAATTTAGCCAACAAGGTTTGCAACATATCCATATCCGATCGTGCGACATTTGACACACCGGAAATCGAGTCCGAAGTACTTGGGAGCAAAGTAGACTTGCCATGAACACCATTGTGAAGATACTTACAAGCTTCACCAAACCGACAAGAACCTTTAGCAAAACTCCAACACGGGTTGTTAACCTTTTCCAAAGAATTTCCACGCCGAGGCGTAGGGTTAGTTTTCGCCACTAAAACCATCGGAGAAGCGGAGGTAGCATCGACAAGAGGGTCTTGAACCCTAGACTTTAATTAGGTGCATCTCATGAGTAGTCAACAATGATCTAACCGTCTGGAGATCGGGAAAGGGTTCCCGACTAACGATAATGGTAGAGATGGTCTCATATGTGGAAGGTAAACCCTCAAGCGTGAAAGTAACAACATCGTCATTGCTAAGAGGGGAACCAAGACCATTAAGAACCGAAACAATGGATTCAATCTTTTGAAAATACCCATCAATAGATAAAGCTTCAAGATTCAAGTTGCGAAGTTCAACATTGAAAGCCATAGCACGCGGGCGCTTGTTGTCTTGAAAAATAGCCGCAAGATGTGTCCATGCAGCCTTTGCAGTTTTAGGATTAAGATCAACCAAACGTGTCCTTAGTGATGGAGCAAGTGTGGAGAATATCCAAGACCGAATAATGAAGTCAATCTTGGTCCATTCCGCGTCCTTAGGTGGTGGATCCGTAGGAGGCGTAGTGGATGAAGAAGCTACCGGATCAACAAGATGATCCAAAATCCCATAGCCATGACAAAGATGGGAAAAATAATACATCCACGATGAGTAATTCATCGCATCAACATCCTGTTTTTCCGGAACAAACGTGGTCAAATGATTCATAGCCATGAGTTTGTCCGATAAGGTAAGTGCCGGTGTGGGAGGTGGGTTGTCGTTTGTCATGATTGAAGTAGCAACAATAAGGAATTAGAAACCAAACTGTCGAACCAAAGTAAACAAAACTGTCGACTAAACCAAACTGTCTAGTAAAAACAAAGAAATCACTTTTTT
Source organism: Chrysanthemum lavandulifolium (assembly GCA_022545495.1). Lineage (NCBI taxonomy): Eukaryota > Viridiplantae > Streptophyta > Magnoliopsida > Asterales > Asteraceae > Chrysanthemum > Chrysanthemum lavandulifolium. The sequence goes on along the minus strand of CM040239.1, from coordinate 159,673,870 downwards.
TTTTATTCTCCAATCAAGATCAACAATATAAAACCTTACTTGGAAAGCTACTTTTCCAATACTTGTTTAGGAAGCGGTGCTGCTCACAGCTAATATATATATAAGTAATAAACCACCTGCTAAGTCACGAGGGGCCGAGAGTAAAAGACTAGTTACAAAGTCTTTACATGGGTTATCAAACCAATCAATGGTGTTAAAGTCCGTATTCCTAAACCTACTTGAGATCCAATTAAAAGATGATAACTTGATGTCATTAAGAATGAGATCTTTTGAAGGCCGTTTGTAGGTGAAAGTCTTCTCATTCCAGAATCTCCGTAGGAACCAAATCGTTGTTCCATCTAAAAGGTTGCGGGTTCCACGGGGAAGAGGAGATTTGTTATATAGTTCTCATGTTTTTCACAGTAAACCACCTTTTATTGTTTGATGAACCTTGATATGCATTCATATTCAATTTCGTTTAATTAGCGGTTTTCTCATTATGATCTTCACAAGGCCACGACATAAAATGTAAAATCTAAAAGAATGATATAGGCGTACATCTACTAGTCTTTTAACATCTAAGGCCCAATGATCAAAGCCCATTTAAAATCCATATTAGGGTTTTATCTATTGCTATATTTGGTACGTAGATATGTTGCCAGCAGATATATATCTGAAACCTATGTTTAGCCGACTGGAAAGTGAAACCATCGGCACTTGTAGAATAAAGCACGGCTCCAGCAGCTGTAATATCATTCTCACTGATCACAAGTTCGATACTAATCGATCCGGTCACATCAAGGTTTATATTTTGATTGTTTAGTTTCATTTATCTTACTTACGTTGCATTATATCCTCATACATAATAATTTTACACTTTATATGAAATATATATAACAGATCGAGTAAATCTTACGTTGATGTACAAGTTGCTATGCTGTGAAATGAAGTACGACATCTGCAGCTGGAACATCATTATCAGCAATCACAAATTCCTCACTAATAGATCCATTAGCATCAAGGTTTATATATCCTCTTTTTTATTGTTTAGTTTCATTCATCTTCTTTACGTTCCATGCGATACTGATATATGCATAATTTACATAATATTAACACTTTTTATATGAAATATTTAAAACAGATCAATTAAATCAGGAAATAAATAAATGATATAGATATATAAGTTTTTGTATGTATATAAATGTATGTATGTATGTATGACCTTATATCAAATTTATGACCTGTATGGTTGTTTCCAAGATTAGACTGTATCATTAGATACGTAATTTTAACCTGTTTTGGTTGTGGAAACACTTATTTTTTAATGATAAAATTTATGATATGATATATACATGTGTGGCTTTATATGACCTTAGAATGTGATAGTTAAACCTAACATCTGAAAAAAAAGAGTGTTTTGATGTTTTAATAATCGGATCGTGTTACTAGAAGCATTATAAAAATGTATGGTTGTTTCTATATTTAGATTGTGTCATTAGATACGTAATTGTCACCCTTTTTGATTGTTGAAACACTTGTTTTTTTAACGATAAATGGAAAATGATAACAAGGAAACATTTATATCAATTTTTGATCGAATAGGAAGGAAGATGATCGTTAAGATCATCTAGTGTTTGCTTTTGCTTCTGTTTTGCTATTTGTCAATGGTATGGTCTTGTTATGATATATACGAGGATCTGTTCTACGTTTTTAAGACGTTAACTATACATGACTCATTCTCGTCATTAGCTAGACCATAATCAAAGGCCTTTAATTAAAATGTCTATGTTGTTCAAAAAAAATAAAAAAAATACAATGTCTATGGGAAATTGTTGATTTCCAATTAAACTTTTGTTGATTGATCTTATCGTATTGTTATCATCAGATGCATAGATATGACCATATATATATGTGTTCCAATAGGATACTCACATTGTGGATAAAATAACATACAAGGCGTACCTCTACAACGTGTAAGTATCTCAATCTATTATATTATATGTGCTATTATGATACTAAACAATCTTTTGGATCATTGGGTTTCAAAGCGCAAACAGGTACTGAAACATTCATTTTCTCAAAATCTATAGTTCATCAAAAGAAGAGAGGAAGTGTTTTTTTCTTTTCCGATCCATTGGTGGTCGAATTGATTGTTGAGGTAGTGGGCCTTCCAATGGTGACCGAGGTAATGGTGGACGAGACAATCGTGACCGATGCAATGGTGACCACTGAAATACTGACCTACGCAATTGTGGCTGTCGCACTAGTGACCGATGCAATGGTGACCACTGAAATACTGACCTAAGCAATTGTGGCTGTCGCACTAGTGACCGATGCAATGGTGGCTTTTTTGCTTGAGCTTGAGGAGCTAAAGGATCTTGTTTTCCTTTGGATCATCGGGTTTCAAAGCCCATACAGGTGACTGCTTACGTGCATAACTATAGTCATAGAACAACTCTTCATCAACTTCAATATGCTTTTTTTCAAATATGCCAGCACGATGATCACCCGTCACTTAAATATCTTCATGTCTCGCCTTGTTTAGTGTCTAAACAAGCCGACACATGCAGAATATAAAAAGGTTAATATAGCACTCACGCAACACCACGATCACGAGTGAAAGCACCAGTAGCAGCCGTATACTCAAACCGACCAAAATAGTCCTTGTCACCCACATTCTTCAGCTTCATATAATTCTTGAAGGAACACACAATACACTTCCCTCCAATCGTATAGGCGCTCTGCCAATCATAATGATCTGACAAAAAAAGCTCCTTTGCACCATGAAACTTTGCCTCCCTCCCAATGACTCCTGGTAATACCACCTAACCCTAACCTTCACATTATTCTTACTATCAGCCTCTAGCTTCTCTACTCTGGTCACATACGGAAGCCTCTTCGGGTCAACCGGCCTCATTAAGACACAATTACCCAAAGAGGCTTGTGTGTTAATGAGGCCGGTTGATCCGAAGAGGCTTCCGTATGTGGCAAGAGTAGAGAAGCTAGAGGCTCATAGTAAGAATAATGTGAAGGTTAGGGTTAGGTGGTATTACCGACGAGTGCAGTCTTAGGGAGGGAGGCAGACGTTTCATTGTGCATAGGAGCTTTTTTGTCAGATCATTATGATTGGCAGAGCGCATATACGATTGGAGGGAAGTGTATTGTGCATTCCTTCAAGAATTATATGAAGCTCAAGAATGTGGGTGACAAGGACTATTTTTGTTGGTTTGAGTATTCGGCTGCTACTGGTTTCACTCCTGATCATGTTGCCGTGTGAGTGCTATATTAATCTTTAGTGTCTAAACAAGCTGGAACATCATTCTCAGCAATCACAAATTCCTCACTAATAGATTCATTAGCATCAAGGTTTATATATTCTCTTTTTTATTGTTTAGTTTCATTCGTCTTCTTTATGTTCCATGCTATAGTGATATATGCATAATTAACATAATAATCTTAACACTTTTATATGAAATATTTAAAAAAGATCGATTAAATCAGGAATTTAATAGATGATATAGATATATAAGTTTGTTGTATGTATAAAAACGCGAGTTCGTTTGGTAGGACGGAATGAAATGTCAACTGAATAGAATAAACGATGTAATGGATTGAAGAGTGTAATATAATGATTCATTGTGGTTATTAATAGGGGCTTTTGCATATATATCCTCCCGAAAATGCAAAATTGCATATATATCCAAAGCATGCATAAAAATCATTGTAAAATGTGCATAAAAAACTTGTACAAAGGATATATATGCAATTATTCACTTTGGGAGGGATATATATGCATTTTTGCCTTATTAATACTCTTTGGTTTATATGATAAGATGTAATAGAATCGATAATAAAAAGACTTAAATAACCATTAATGATAGAAAGTTTATTTAATGTGGCTAATTAATGATGGGGTTTTATGTAATTTTGATTCCATTACAAGATGCAATGAAAAAAAATAGGGGACCGTAAGGAATAGTTTTGATGTAATGGGTCACTTGTAATGAATCATTACATTTTATAAATGTTAACAAACAACATTTATTCATTACATCGTGATGATCTTTTCCATTACGACTTTGATTACTACATACCAAACACTACGTAAAGTTTTATGCAGGACATTATAATCTTATACTTTTTATATGAAAGATTGTATTCTGATAAAGTAAATCTATCTGCCTTATATAGATTTAATTACCTTATTGCTTCAGAAGTTGTTCCTGTAATTGTTATTTCTGTATAAGATACATAATATTCATGCTTCTTTTTTTTTTACAGGAGAAAGGAATATGCTGGAACTGGAACTTGGGTCCTTGCAAGTTTGGTCGTGGGTGCAAGTTTGGTCATCTACCAAAGATTTCTTCAAATGCTCTCAGGTATTGTTCTTGCTCATTTCTGATCTATTAACGATTCAAATGGGACACATGTAAATGCAATTCTTCACTTCAGTGAGGTCTGATTATTTCTATTTAGCCAGTATTTGTTTAAACAGACTCATAGGTGGTGTTGAAGAACTAATTTTTGGACCTTGATAATTTATGATTAGGTGATTTATACCCAACACACATGGAGCAGTATTGAACAGGCTATTTTAATTTTCTCATAATCCAGAGTGTGTTCCACATAAGGTTATTGACGATCTTTTATCGAGAATTAGTAAATTTCCTCAGTTAATCGATATGTGTAAATGTTGTATATGTTCATATGATTAATGAGTCATGGTTCATGCCTTATTCTTTATTAGCATCAGTCATTCACCTGTTTTGTTTCAACTAAACATGCAGTACGGCGGGCTATACAGGATTACCAATATAATGTTGTACCAAACAGTAGATGCGAACCTCCATCAGAATGCAGAAAGAAAGTAATATAGAACCTCATACAGTTGCAGCTGTAAAAAGAATGGAACAAGTAGCAAGTGAAGCCGGTAAAGAGTCAGATAAAGTTAATGAGCTATTAGAAGAGAGCGCGGTGATGTTAAATCTGGCATAGACTCTAATATATGAGTAATTACATTTGTTGCTAAATTTGCATGTCTTACCATGATAAATAAGGCTGAGTTAAACAAAGTGACTACAAAGAAACATTGTACGACTACAATGTCTCTTAACAGGATCAGTGAGACTCGTTATAAAAGCCCATATGTTGTTTGCTCTTAGATATGTAGAGACTGGAAACTGAATCAACGAGTCTAATAGTTATGACTATGTTTAAGTTAGTTATTCATTGTAGATATTTGTGTCATAAAGTTTATATGAAGTTAAATGTAGTAACAGAAACGATTGTTGTTGTTGGTCGATTTATATTATTCCAAGCTCTTTTTGCGATATTGGACAAAGGTTTGAAATTTGCTTAAATACAGTGTATAAAAAAGTGATAGATCATAATTGCTAATACGAGATTGTAATAAATGGATCATAACCATAAGACTTGGATATGGATATTTGTGATTCCATACATATTGTACCGTTGGAGTATGTGATCCAACTGTTGGAACTAATTACTTTGATAACCTTTTGCTATTCAGAATGCTGAAATAGATGAAGACATCAAAGGTTGTATATATCAACTTTTTTATATGGTAGTAGATATCAATACCTCCAGAGTACCTAAACCAGACGATCACAATAGGAGGAACTCTAAGTGAAAAAGGGAAAGCGAATCTATGCGAGCTGCAGAAGGGTAACCTGGACATCTTTGCTTGGAAACCTTGGGACATGACCGGTGTACCAAGAAATGTATCCGAGCATTGTCCCAATGTAAGGGAAGGGTGCCCCCAGGTAAGACAAAAAAAAGGGGACAAGCTCTGTATAGGAACAAGGTAATAAATGAAGAAGGCTCAAAGATATTTTAGGCTAGTATCATGAGGGAAGTACATCACCACAACAGGATTTCAAACCCCGTCTGGGTAAAAAAGAGTGATAATAGCTGGAGAATGTATGTAGACTTCATATCCGAATAAATCTTGTCCAAAAGATTGTTACCATCTACCGGAGATTGACCGGAAGGTAGAGTATCTATCTGGATATCCTTTAAAGTGCTTCCTAGATGCATAGAAGGGGCATCATCTGATAAATGACGGAAGAGGATGAAGAAAAGAAGGCTTTCCAAACCGGCCAAGGAGTCTTCTGTTACACCAAAATACCCTTTCGGCTAATAAATGCTGGAGCCACGTACGAGCGGCCGGTGGACAAAGCCTTCAAAAAACAAGTCAAAAGACACTTGAAAGTGTGTGTAAATGACTTGTTTATAAAAAATCATACCGAGCAAGAAATCCTGAGAGATATGAAAGAAACCTTTCAAACACTTAGAAGGATAAACATGAAGTTAAATCCTAAGAAGTGTACTTTTGGAGCGGAAGAGGGAATGTTTCTTGGTAACGTTGTAAGCACCAGAGGGATAAAGGCGTGTTCAGAGAAGGCTGAAGCTGTGGCAAAACTGCGATCACCAAAGACATTAAAGGAAGTACAAAGTTGAACAAAAAGCTGGCAAGCCTCAACCATTTCCTTTCGAAATCCACAAAAAAATTATAGCCTTTCTTTAAATCCCTGAAAAGGTGTATAAAAAAGAGTAACTTCACTCTCAATCTCAAAGCAGAACAAGCATTTTGGTGAAATGAAAACCGGATAGCCGCACTCCCTATGTTGACTGCCCCAAACCAAAGGAGACACTGATATTGTATCTATCCGCGGCTTGAAATGTTCGTATGATTAATTAATGAGTCATGGATCACGCCTTACCTGTCAAATCGTGTAATCTACATAACTGAATAATCAATGTAAATACCATATAAGTAATGTTAAATGATCAAACGGGCTTGGTCCAATACAAACTATGCTAATACTAAATACTAATCCACCAAAAGCCCTCCAAGGAACATGCAAAACGCAAACCTGTTATGTAGCAACCTCATCCGACCAAAGTAAATTTCAATCTCGATATGCTTCGTTCGTTGATATGATGCTGCAATGGATTAGAAGATAAATAAACCACACTGACATTATCACAATAAACAATAGTGGCAGAATGTAGAGGAAATTGAAGCTCTCGAAGAAGATTCCACAATGAGGACGTCTCAGCCATTGCATTGGCAACATCACGATACTTAGCATCGGTACTAGAACGAGATAGAGTGTACCGCCTCTTAGATGACCAAGACAATAAATTGTTGCCAAGGAAAACACAATAGAAGTAGAACGACGAGTAGTTGGGATCAACATCTGAATAGGTAACCAGAGAAAATGTCGAGGAAGAATAAAACATAAGACCATATTCCAAAGTCGCGACATAACATAAGATCCTATTAAGAGCAGTAAGATGAGGCTCTAGATGATCATGCATATAGAGACAAACCTGATAATCTATGTCAAATTGTGTAATTCTCTTAACTAAATAATGAGTATAAATAAAATATAAATAAAGCTAAATGATCAAACTGGCTTGGCCTAATGCAAACTATCCTAATACTAATATTAGTCCACTAACATTACCTTCATTAGCCTTAGTCATTCACCTATTCTGTTACAACCAAACATGCAGAACAACGAGTTATACAAGATTAATAATGTTGTGCCAAGAAATAAAGAGAACAACAATGATGCGAACCACCATCAAGATGTAGAAACAAAGGAAGATAGAACATTTTATGCTGCACCTAGATTTGCATCAATAAAAGTATGGAACAAGAAACAGTTGAAACCTGTAAAGAGTCAGATAAACATAAGGAGCGAACTGATGAGAGTGCAGTGATGAGTGATGTGTTTTTTTGTTGAACTAGAGTGCAGTAATGTTAAATCTGTCATAGGAGCTCTAATAGATGATTAATTACATTTGTTTTGAAGTTCAAGATATCTTACCATGTTAAACAAAGCGAATACAAATATATAATTTACGAGTGCAATGTCTGTCTCTTATGGTGCGCTAGCTTAACTGTGTCAATAAGACTCATTATAGAAACTAAATCAATGACTCAATTAGTAGATGCAAATCTAGGTGGTATTACCGACGAGAGCAGTCTTTGGGAGGGAGGCAGACGTTTCATTGTGCATAGGAGCTTTTTTTGTCAGATCATTATGATTGGCAGAGCGCATATACGATTGGAGGGAAGTGTATTGTGCATTCCTTCAAGAATTATATGAAGCTCAAGAATGTGGGTGACAAGGACAATTTTTGTTGGTTTGAGTATTCGGCTGCTACTGGTTTCACTCCTGATCATGTTGTCGTGTGAGTGCTATATTAATCTTTAGTGTCTAAACAAGCTGGAACATCATTCTCAGCAATCACAAATTCCTCACTAATAGATCCATTAGCATCATGGTTTATATATTCTCTTTTTTATTGTTTAGTTTCATTCGTCTGCTTTATGTTCCATGCTATAGTGATATATGCATAATTAACATAATAATCTTAACACTTTTTATATGAAATATTTAAAACAGATCGATTAAATCAGGAATTTAATAGATGATATAGATATATAAGTTTGTTGTATGTATAAAAACGCGAGTTCGTTTAGTAGGACGGAATGAAATGTCAACTGAATAGAATAAACGATGTAATGAAATGAAGAGTGTAATGTAATGATTCATTGTGGTTATTAATATTGTTTGGTTTATATGATAAGATGTAATGGAATCGATAATAAAAGGGTTTAGGCCGTACAATACACGTGTACTTTTTCAAATATACCGTTTTGGTACGTGTACTAAAATCTGTCCCACTTTTAGATGTATACTTTCATGTTTTGTACCATTTTGCACGGCAAAACTTGTTTTACCGAAACCATAATCACTATTGCCACGTGTGCACGACACGTAGGATTTCCACTAACAAAAATAAGTTAAATAATGGGGTTTTGGCCGCTAAATAGCTACGTACTTTTTCAAATGTGCCGTTTTGGTACATGTATAAGTTTTTGTCCGTTTTTATACGTTTTCGTCCGTTTTCTTCCGTTTTTCTTACGTTTTTAACCGTTCTTATACGTTTTTGTTCGTTTTTATACGTTTTCGTCCCTTTCTTACGATTTCAAACGTTTTACCCCCATTTTATACGTTTTCTTATGTTATTACCCGTTTTTATACGTTTTCGTCCGTTTTTTACATTTTTGTCTGTTTTTTTCGTTTTCGTCTGTTTCTTTACGTTTTTTATGTTTTCGTCCATTTTTACGTATTCGTCCATTTTTTACGTATTCGTCTGTTTTTTTTGTTCTTGTGTCTTTACGTTTTTATGTTGTCGTTCATTTTTTGGCGTATTCGTCATCAAAAATGCATTTAAACCGAACAAAAGGGACAAAACGTAAAGATACGGACGAAAACCTAAAATAATGATTTAAAATGCAAAGAAACCGATAAAAACTTAAAAAAAACAGGTGAAAACGTAAAGAAACAGATGAAAACAAAAAAAAATGGACGAAAAAGTAAAAAAACAGACGAAAACCAAAAAAGGGACATATCAGGTAAAGAAACAAACGAAAACGTAAAAAATGACAAAATTTTTTTTAAAAAATGGATGAAAACGTAAAAAACGGGCCAAAACGTAAAGAAACAGATGAAAACGTAAAAAAAATGGACGAAAACGTAAAAAATGTATTTAAAATGACCAGGGACAGTAGATGCAATTTGGGACAAACAAGAAGGACTATCTATGTAATTTACTCAAAAAATATGCCACATAGGCATTTTTGCCGGTTTTATACATTCCCAACCGGTTGCAGGTAAAAACGCGTGCAAAATGGTACAAAACATGAAAGTATACATCCAAAAGTGGGACAGATTTTAGTACACGTACCAAAACGGTATATTTGAAAAAGTACGTGTGTATTGTACGACCTAAACCCATAATAAAAAGACTTAAATACCCATTAATGATAGAAAGTTTATTTAATGTGGCTAATTAATGATGGGGTTTTATGTAATTTTGATTACATTACAAGATGTAATAAAAAAAAAATAGGGGACTCGTAAGGAATGGTTTTGATGTAATGGGTCATTACTTGTAATGAATCATTACATTCTATAAATGTAAACAAACAACATTTATTCATTACATTGTGATGATCTTTTCCATTACGACTTTAATTACTACATACCAAACACTACGTAAAGTTTTATGCAGGACATTATAATCTTATACTTTTTATATGAAAGATTGTATTCTGATCAAGTAAAGATTGTATTCTGATCAAGTAAATATATCTGCCTTATATAGATTTGTGAAGCAAAATTGTGATTTATTGATTCGATGCACTATTAATTGATGCATGCTTGTGAATCAAATCAAAAATATTAATTGATATTTTTATCTTTTTTTGCTTGAAGATAACATATGAAAATGTGCATATGTAATTTTATTTGTATATGCGATGAAAAGTATATGCTGACAATTGTTGTATTAAACAATGTAAGAAAGTGTAAAACTTTTGTCGGGTCGACTAATGATAACCAGTATTATCATTACTTGTTACTTATCCTTGTAGAAAAATACTTAAGATTTAATATGTAATTTAATTCCTAGACTTTCTTGTAAATCACGTAAATTGTCCACAACTAAAAGTTTTGATATACTTAATAATACAATTATTGTCTAATAAGGAAAGTTCCAAAATTCTCTATTTCAAAAAGATTTTCTTTTATTATATACCCCAACACGCGGTTCTTTCTAAAATTTTATTTATATAATATTAAACGAACAGTTTAATGTGTGATAATTTGTTCTTGTCGACTGTTTAGTTTCTTTCCCTAGGTTTTTGTTTGTGTGAATGAAAGTGAGAGATGATAGATATGGGTAACTCGCTCCTTGCTAGTTTCTAATAAAGTTGTTGTTCAAAATATATATATATATATATATATATATATATATATATATATATATATATATATATATATATATATATATATATATATATATATATATATATATATATGGGTAACTCTCATGCCGTTTTTTTTTTATATGGGGAAATTTCATATATACCCAACTTAAACCTCATAATTTCATATTTCCCCAACACATGCTTTAAAAGCATTGTATATGTGCACTAAAACTTGTGTTTTGGGTAAATATGAAATTTTGATATTTAGGTTGGATAAATATGAAATTATCCTTCAGTACTTGTGTATTTTTTCAGATTTTTTCAACATCTCTAAACAAAAACGAATTTTTAAAACCTTTTGCCAAATCTGGAAATATGTAAGCTTCATTTATTTAACATCTTTTTAAAAAATAATATCAATAATTTAATTATTACTTAATAAGGGAAGTTCCAAAAATCTCTATATCAAAAGGTTTCTTTTTATATATATATATATATATATATATATATATATATATATATATATATATATATATATATATATATATATATATATATATATATAGTGTATCTTTATTTTGAAAACCCTGTTAAGTGCGAGAACTTTGAGAACCCTTTTTGAACCGTTAGATTGTATAATGAATGGATGAGATGACTTGGGCCATTAGTATCATTAAAAGAAAGATTGGGAAAGCTGATGTAAATCTAAAAGGGTAATTTAGGCATTTTTAACTCACCCTAAAAAGGTGGGAGGAACCAGTTTATATTATTAATATACGCTCTATCTCAAAACCTAAAAACCACCACCCCAAACCATCTATGTCGCCTCCTTTTAGATCTGTTTTCCAGTCAAAAAATAAATCACCCATGAGCCTTATTTATAATTGGTTATGGTTTATTGATCGATGATGTTTATCAAAGATCTTTATAGATCTTTTCTTGAAATTAAAAGAAACTCTCTTTAAAGGATTGAAGCTTCAGATCTTGTTTTTGTATGGTTAAAGACCATTTTTTTGTAACCCAGAATAACCCGACTAAACTGGTCACACGTTATCATGCTAAAACTGAAAAGGAAATAATTTTAGGAGAAGAAACGCAATGGCTAGTAAGTGGTCGAATCTTGAAGGTTTGCATCAAGGTTAAATATGTTGATGAAGATAGAAAATGAAGAAAATGAATTGAGAAAGGCAAAGACTAAAAAGAATGTGGCCACAGTGGTAATCCTTTTTTCCAATCCAACTTCTACTTTATCAAGTTTTTAAGATTTTTTTTATATAGATCCATAGTTTTTTTTTATATAGATCTATACATTTCCTTTGTAGATCTTAACATTTTTGGTATTTTGTTTTTGTTACAGCCGCCGGAACATTGATGCCCTTGCCGGAAAAAAATTGTTGTTGTCGAAGCCACTGCTGTGCATTTTCGAATTTTTTTTGGTATTTTTTGTATTTTATATTTTTGGATTTTTTTTTGGTATTTTATATCTGGATTGAAGTTATATAACGTTTTTGTTTTTTCGCCACCGCTGTGCTTACCGGAAATGGCCACTGCTGCCGCCGGAATATGCTTGTGTGACTGCTGCGTCACGAATCGCTCGTGTAATCGTTGCCGATGAAAAGCGCAACATGTACGCTCAAAACATGTATGTTTAAAATTTGTACATGGATGTTTGGATTTGTTTTTGTACAGAGGTGTTTTTGTATGCGGGGTGTTTTTATATGGGGTGTTTGGAATTGTTGACATGGCTTAAGTATTTGTTACTCCGCTATCTCTCAAGAAGCTTCACTACATTTCCACATTTTTAAAGAATTGGTTTTACGCCTTTTAGGGCCTCGCTTTGGTGGTAAAACGACTTACATTGCAAAGACCGATGAAAAATCGGTATGTCGCTTTTATACATTTACACAATTTCTAGACGTTGTCACATGTATACTACTACTTCCTAACATTTGTTGGTGCATGATCAAGCAATGTATATTATCAGTGATATAAAGTTGATATAAAGGAAAAAGAGTTGATATAAAGTTGATCAAGCAATTATTTAATGAGTGATATAAAGTTGATATAAAGGAAAAAGAGTGATATAAAGTTGATCAAGCAATTATCAGTGATATAAAGTTGATCAAGCAATTATTTAATGAGAATATTATCAGTTGATATAAAGGAAAAAGAGTATGTTATAGTTTATTTTTTGTGCTTAGACATGGTTAATTGGAACATGTACGTTCAAAACATGTATGTTTAAAAACTTGAATGCTTCTAAACATGTATGCTAAAAACATGTATGTTTTAAAAACATGTATGTTCTAAAAAAAAACTTGTGTTATTAAACATACTTTGCTTTTAAAAATTTATGTTTTTGATTTTTTTTATGTTTAATAGTTTATTAGTTAGTTAACTGTTGGTATGACTTTATTCTATGTTCATTTATATCTAATAGTTTCAATACAATTATAAAACATGTATGCTTCATAACAATTATGGTTCAAAACATTTATGTTTGACAACAAGTCTGTTCTCAAAACATACACGTTCTCATGAACATGTATGTTTTGATAGTTGTTTATGATTAAATATGTTTGATATACACAAGATTGTGCATATGTGTTATGATCGTTATGATTAATTTTTGTTTTTTATTTGTTGGAGGTTTAATTGTTTTTGTGCATGCTTGTTTCAGATTGATGAAGATGATGATATCATTAAAGACTATGGAGTGGATTAATACAAATATACATGAAGATAATTTGCGACTTTTGAAGATATATGATTATTGCATATATGTTTTTTGTACTTGTAATTAAATGAAATGTAACATTTATGTATATGAATCTTGTTTTTTCCTTTATAATGGTTTATGTTTTTTAATTTATGCTTCAAACTTCAAATAAAAAATAATGCTAGCAAAAAACATACATTTACTTCACAAAAAACAAACATGCACCTCATTTAAAAACATACATGCACGTGCTTTAAAACAAACATGTATCTCATTAAAAAAAAAAAAAAAAAAAAAAAAAAAAATCAAAATTAAGGAATGCTTAAAATCGGATTTAATAAAAAAATAAAAAATAATATAATAAATTGTATTTTACCATAATACCCTTTTGGATTAATAATAATTTTAATTTTAATATTTAAAAATCTCATTGGTTTAGAAGGGTTCTCATAGGTCCCTATATATATAACGGGGTTATATAAAATATATATATATATATATATATATATATATATATATATATATATATATATATATATATGTGTGTGTGTGTGTGTGTGTGTGTGTGACCTTGAATGTAATAGTTAACACTAGCATATGAAAAAAGAGTGTTTTAATGTTTTAATATTCCGATCGTGTTACTAGAAGCATTAAAAGAACTGTATAGTTGTTTCTATGAATAGATTGTGTCATTAGATACGTAATTGTAACCCTTTTTGGTTGTTGAAACACTTGTCTTTTTAACGATAAATGGAAAATGATAACAAGGAGACGTTTGTATCAATTTTTGATCGAATAGGAAGGAAAATGATGGTTCTGATCATCCAGTGTTCACTTATGCTTCTGTTTTGCTATTTGTCGTTGGTACGATCTTGTACGTTATGGTATATAAGTGGATCTATTCTATATTTTTTAGACGTTAATTATACATGACTCATTCTCATCATTTGATCATAATCAAAGGCCTTTAATTACCATGTCTGTGGGCAATTGTTTATTTCAAAATAAACTTTTGTTGATCGATCTTATTGTGTTGTCTAAAAGGATACTCACATTGAGGATAAAATAACATAGAAGGCGCCTCTACAACATGTAAGTATTTCAATCTCCTATCTCCTATATGCTATATTGATACTAAACTTTCTTTATCGGGATTCAAAGCCCAAACAGGTGAGCCTCACACATTCATATCTCAAAATACATAGTTCATCAAAAGAAAATAAAGAAGGGTTCTTTTTTTTCTTTAACAATTCAGTGGTGGTCGAGTTGATATGAAGGTGAAGGTAGTGGGCCTACCAATTGTGACCGAGGTAATGGTGGCCTAGACAATCGTGACCGAGACCGCTGAAATAGTGACCTACGGAATTGTGAATGCTGCACTCGTGACCGATGCAATGGTGGCTTTTTTGCTCGAGCTTGAGGAGCTGAAGGATCTTCTTTTGGATCATCGGGTTTCAAAGCCCAAACAGGTGTCTGATCACGTGCATAACCGTTGTCATAGAACAACTCTTCACCAACTTCAATATGCTTTTTTGCAAATATGCCAACACGATGATCACCCGTCACTTAAATATCTGCATGTCTCGGCGTCTCGCTTTATTTAGTGTCTAAAAAAGCCGACACGTGCAGAATTAAAAGTGACAGTTGATCATCGTGTTGACATATGTGCAAAAGAGTGTATTGGTGCTGGTGTAGAATTGTTTTAAGATTATGGTTATGCACGTGATCAGGCAAATGTTTTGGCTTTGAAACTGGATGATCTGAAAGAAGGTCCTTTAGCTCCTCAAGCTCGAGCCAAAAACTCACCATTGCATCGGTCACCAGTGATGCACTCACAATTACGTAGGTCACTATTTCAGTGGTCACCGTTGCATCGGTCACGATTGTCTCGGCCACCATTACCTTGGTCACCATTGACAGACCCACTACCTCCACCATCGCCTCGACCACCAGTGGATTGTTAAAGAAATAAAAACACTTCTTTTTTTCTTTTGATGAACTATACATTTTGAGAAAATGAATGTGTTGCATGATTTAGTTGATGTACGCGCCTTTAATGTTAGACTGAAGATTTGATTCCAAACATCTTGAACGCCTGATTCCAAACATCAATTCTATAATCGACAAAGTAGTTATGTTTAAAAACTTGACTAGAGTTTTCATTTGTTTTATGATGCATTGGAGAATGGGATATGTTTCTGAACTATTATTGTTGGTGGTTGTGGTTTGGTTGAGGGGTTGAGTGGCTTCTTTACAATGACAGCCATCATTCCATTCACCTCCTTTGAAACATGAAGGAGCGGAACTTCTCAATAAAACTTGTGTTCATCTCGGGTTTACATTTTTTTCTGTTCGGAATTGAGTGGGCTGAATTTCACAGGTTTGGCTGTTCCAGGATCGTGTAATCAAACAACAACATCATGCTATAACTTTCAAGAATCAGTAAAAAGAAAAACAAGGAGATTTGGGGTTGAACCCTTATAAACTGATATTGATAATGAAAAGGGTTGTTTTACAAATACAGAAAACCTAATCTATTTATACATAATGAAACGTTATGATATGTCAATTTCAATAAAAGCTAACCGTTGTAACCCTAAACTGTATAACCGTATACTATGTAACTGCCATCTATTGGGTTTTGTTGGCCTGCGGATTTGCAGCCCATGACAGAAAATATGCGGCCTTTTATTCTTTGGGCATATGAGACATTAAAACATCCAACAGTTCCCCCCTAATGTATATGCCAAAACTTCGATCTTCAAATCTTCTTGTTCCTTCCTCGTCCTTGATGCCTTCTTCAATTTTTCCCTTTAATCTTGATGTCTTCACTCATTTTGGTGCGTCACTGGATCTTCAGGATCTCTGAGGCAGGTCCTTTAGCCTCTTGAAACATGTCCTTTTGTTTCAACTTGTGACTTCAAGGCAAGTAAATCCCTTAACCTTCTTCCTACACCGGATTTGAGTACATCTTTATCTCGGTTAAATCCACCGTCTCTAATCTTTCTTCTTCAAACGGCATCTCTTCTTCCATGGTTGCGTTTTTTTCAGATATGAAACGCATGTTGTTTTCTTCTTGATTGGTGATTGAAACATGACTTTGTTGTTGCTTGATCCCTTCGGCTCTGATGCCATGTTCGGAATTGAGTGGGCTGAATTTCATAGGTTTGGCTGTTCCAGGATCGTGTAATCAAACAACAACATCATGCTATAACTTTCAAGAATCAGTAAAAAGAAAAACAAGGAGATTTGGGGTTGAACCCTTATAAACTGATATTGATAATGAAAAGGGTTGCTTTACAAATACAGAAAACCTAATCTATTTATACATAATGAAACGTTATGATATGTCAAGAGACATGTCGTTTCAATAAAAGCTAACCGTTGTAACCCTAAAAATTGTATAACCGTATACTATGTAACTGCCATCTATTGGGTTTTGTTGGCCTGCGGATTTGCAGCCCATGACAGAAAATATGCGGCCTTTTATTCTTTGGGCATATGAGACATTAAAACATCCAACATTGTCTACCCATGATGCCCATGTTTTCAATGATTTTGCGAAAGCTGTTGATGAATCAAGATAAGGCAGAACGTTATCTGCTTCCTGATAGTAAGTAATTCACACTTTAACTTTAGGGGTAATATTATTAAGATTTTTAGCAAAGTAAAACTATTATGATCATATACATTCTTAGACACCTTGTGGGCTGCAATAGAATGTAGATCTAGATGTGTCCATGCAAACGAATCGGGAATGCAAGTATTCTAACCCCACGTTCAGAATTTAATGTTTCCACGTCTTTGTTAAATATGGTTTGTATTATTGTGAATGGCATTATATTCTGCGATATGTATGCTTTACAAAAATAATTTCTGCAACATGTATATATAATGAATAGCTCTCTGATTTTGATACATCATATGTATATTTCTCAAAAGTTTGATACGATTGATGTGTTATGGTATGATACTTATACTATCCACTTCTATTCTAAATTTATATATTAACCAAAGAGTTGAACATCAATTCCTTTGTCATTTATGCATCTCTTCTAAACTGCCAGCAGATTATCTGAAACCTATGGCGAGCCGACAAAAAAGTGAGACCATCTGCGCTTTTTAAATGAAGCACGACACCAGCAGCTGTAATATCATTCTCACTTATCACAAGTTCAATACTAATCGATCCGGTCTCATCAAGGTTTATATTTCCTGCATGTACGTTTTGATTGTTTAGTTTCATTTATTTTACTTACGTTGCATTCTATCCTCATATATGCACATAACATAATAATTTTACACTTTATATGAAATATGTATAACAGATCAAGTAAATTTTATGTTGATACAAATAGTATCCTGACCATGGATCCATTGTGTCGCGTCAAGACTGAGACTTGTTGAAGAGGCTAAGCGAGATTGGAGATGCTACAAGCCGCGTGGGGACTTCATCACTTGAGCGGTCTAGGAGTATCTAGATAGGATCCTGTGTTTATAGACATCCTTTTGTAATAACCTGTAGTTATTAATAAAAATCTCCTTTTGTTAAGTGCGTGTTAATATTATTGCAACTTGTAATGTGCGTACTTATCTGTTTGTCTTTGCGTAAAAGATATCTTCGTTGTTTAAGGATCCAATTTGTACACAAGCGCAAATAATATGAGGAATTCCTATGTATGAAGATCATAACATAATTTCTAAGTGAGTGTATCATAGTCGTGTATGATTATGATATGCAGCGTACTGTAATTATCATATTAAGGAATCAAGTGTCTTGGTTCCGAAGTTGTTAAACGTGCACCATATGCGTTGTTGCGCACCCGTCGTGGGATGCGTACAGAACTTATTCCAACGTCTTGTGAACAAGGTGTTTAACAAGGATACATGATCCAATGTTGATGGGTTTGTGTGACACACGGTAAATTTTCACCAAAATTTAACTGATAATTAGTAATTTATTATTACTAAGCCTAAGTCATTAAGCATACACAAGCTTTGCCTGATCATTTGAGTAGTTAACTCGCATACAGTAGGTAACTGCATCACTTTTGCATTCATATCATTTCATGAATATTATCATTTTGTCTTATAATTTAAATTGTAAGACGAGAGGTTATCTCATTTTCCCAGTGACCGACACTACACGCGTACCGACACTATGATAAGGACTCACTAAAACAATTAACAAATGTCCGCGACTTGGAATATTACAAAGATAAAATATTTCAGACACGTAACAATAAAATACCACGGATAAAAGTTGTCAAACAATGATACCTTGGTCACAATATGACTTCGCGGGACACAAAATACTTAAACACATTATCACTTAAACAATGACTTTATAAGACTCAAGTGCAAACATACATAACTATAATGTAAATGCATACATCTTATACAATAATTATTCCACATACAAATACTTACACAAAATAATCATAAGTATACATTACACCTACCTTACTTACATTTACTTACCTTACCATTTTAGACCTTTATTATTATTGCACTTATAATACATTTACAAGAAAAGAATTTATAAAAATTAAATATACCCTCCTTGTTTTTCTCTTCCACTCACGACAAAAGAGGTACAAAATCAGAAAAGAGATATCTTCATCTCTTTCATCCAGAAAACCTGCTCCTCCATCTTCACACGCCTCATAGGCGAATCTTTCCCAAACAAAGTAAACCGACAACCCTCATCTTAATATTCCTCATCTTCCATACCATATTCATGTAAGAATCTCTTCCCCAACTCTATCTTGATGCGCCGCTACCTCCAAAGAAAATCCATGAAGATCAAGATAAATCACAAACAAATCTTTACACTAATCCAAGAAATCCTTTGGTTTTGGAAGTATACCATTTTCGGCTTCAAACAAAGAGGCAAGATGGAAGGACTTGGTCAAAGACTTCCTTTTTACTTTCTTTTTATGCTACTCGAGAGACTAAGGGCTCACACAAAGCAAATCTCAATCCACCACACAAGAAAAGTGCTCTTAAGGGTATTGTGAAACAATTGGGTTTGTTGCTCGGATTCGGATTTGGAGGTTTGGTTTGTGTGGAGCTCTCGAGTTAGCCTTCATCCTTGTCATTTTCGCCTCACTTACATAAGGTTCATCCTTGTTTCTCTTCCTTGTAAATTGTGATGCTATAATCGTGGTTAATGTAATGTAAATGGTGAAACCTTGTTTTGATTTTCGATGTCTAAATAAAGTGTTTGGTGTTACCTAAATGTCACTTTGATATGATATAAGTCACTTGAGTTTTGAGTTAGTCATTGATTTGGATGAAAACAGTTTTCTGTCGAGGTAAACGAGCCAAGAGAATGAGAGTTAAGTCTTATAGAAACTTGGTAATTTGACTAGGTAACTAAGTACTCTCGATGTGATAATACTTGTGTGTTGGTAAACAAACTATGTAAACTTAAGCTTAAGTGGTCATTTGCGAAAAAGGGTCCATTTGGTTTTCTGTCAAGACATGAACAAGAACAAAATAGATGAGTCAAGCTTTTACAAGTCTACTAGTAACCCATGTCGAGACTCACATTTTCCGTCGACATTCATGTCATTTAAAAGTATGTCGAACCTGGATTTTTAACTTTGCTTGAATATGAGAAACATGCTAGTCCTTCATTGTCTTGAGACTCAAAGCTTAGAGAGGAACCATGTGTCTAAGCCTCTATGTACGCCTAGAGAGAAACCCAAGTCAAGAGTGCTCATAAAACTTCAAGAAATCTATACTTGTCTTGTCCGTAAGAGTAAAATGGTTGACGGTTAGAACCAAGTCGAGTAGTACTCTACTAACAAGAGGTACCTTCACCCCTTTTTGCTCTCATGTCCTAGTTAATGATGTTAACCAAATCTCGTTCGAGTCAAGTCTTATACTTAGTCATCTTCCCTTGTTAGACTCGGCTGTGAAACCCCCTTAGTACTCACACTAACTGAAATTCATGTTATGATTTGTCCGTCGACAAATTCGTGAGACTAAATAAACTGCTTCCTTAATTCTTGTAAGCAAATGCCTCGACACTAGGAGATGTATAAAAAGGATTTGAGTAAATGTTATTATCATGAAAACAAGTCATAACTCATTAGTATACATGCTGTCGTCGTGATGAAATCAATGTTGAGTAGTACGCAACTATTATGGCTCTATCGTTTCCTTTGCACTAACATGTTAAGATTTACATGTTGACCTCGAGTATCATTTGGATTACCTTGGCCTAATCAAGTGGTTAAGATGTGTGTCGAGCACATCAGTTCCGAAACCCTTGGTTCGAGCAAGACTCCGAGTTGAAGGCATATTACTTGAAGTGCTTAGTTTTCTTTTCTCCTTTGGCGTTCAAGATAGATACACTAGCATTAAGGTTATGTAATGTGTTAAAACAAATATTTCATGTCTGCTCTCTGTTTAGCCGATGGGCCACAGCCCCTGATCGGTGCTAAACAGTCAAGTCTAAAAGACTAAAAACTGCTCAAACACTAATACAATTAAGATCAGAGGAGGATAGAGTCTCCCCGGGTCGTTATGTCCCAGCGAGCTATGCAATGGATCAATCAACGTTTAGTGATCGAGGAATTTGAACAGAAAATGGATCTGAATGATATTATAACTACGAGAAAAGCCAACAAATTAAAAACGCCTTAAATGCAAATTAAAGAAAATAAAAAGATAAAACCTATTAAATAAACGCTATCACTATAATTAAAGTGATGAACGTTTAAAACCTAAAACGTACGTTTAAATTAAAATCTACGCGACGTACAAAATAAAAAGTGAAACTAATTCAATATTAACCCTAAAAATATGAAAATGATGTTTTTACAAACCTAATGATATAAGAAAATATTTAGAAAAAGAAAATTATTTTTAAAACTAATTATCTAATTAAAAACTATTTTTAACTAATAATTAATTACCTAAAATACAAGAAAATAGGAAATTAGGCTAGAAAAATAAGATTAACACTTGGAAAAGTCTAAAATATCAAAATAGACTTTTTAAAACTATTTTTGTATTTTTGTGACTATTTTTCTATTTTCTAGGATTTTTAAACTATTAAATACTAATTAAATTACTAAAAATTACCAAATAAGCTATGAAAAATCTAGAAAATTACTTTTTCTACTTTTTATATTTATCTAAGCCTGAGAAAAATGAAAACTTATTTTTTGAACTTTTTCTAATTTTTGTATTAAATGCTATTTAAAAGTATTAAAAGCGATTAAAAATAGGAAAAATAGCAAAACAGCTTATAAAAATCTGAAAAATTCAGGTAAACTCTAAAATGATGTTAAGAAGCTATGAAAATTAGAAAAACAGGTACTTGTGTACAAGATTATGGAGCTGATGTGAGAGTGCTTATTGAAATAAGCACTAAATAAGCCAAATGATTAAAACAGGCAACCCACTGATCACAGAAGCACTAATATACCAAATTAACTAGATTCCAACTAAAAACAATAAGCTCTAAACACTAGATAGCAGATTAACACATATTTGATGTTATTGATATTAAGCTAAAACAGAAATTGGTATCACTTTGCAGACCAAAAATAAGCAACCAAATAAGCTACAAACTAAAATCCAATGATAGATACCTCAACTAGACCTAGGTGACTACCTCTGACCAAAAGACCAGCTTCTAAAAAGCTTAAATAAGCTCTGTGCAAGCTTGGCTAAAACTGAGAAAATCACTCAGTGTCAGATGAGCTTGTGCAGGGCAAATGGGGCCTGTTTTGAGCTTGTACCCAAGCTTATCCAAAAAGCTTAAAGCAAAAACAGATATTAGAGCTTAAAGACAACCAAGAGGACTACTTATAAACCAAAAATCAAACCTTAAAACCCTATAATGAATCCTGTGCAACTGCTGCACTTTCTGCATAAACCCACTTTTTTGGCATTTTGACTTTTTTGAAAACAGACACCAGTTTGACTTTGGTGAAGTTTGATCCAATTTTTATGATTGATTATGGTGTGTTATGATGAAATGAACTTAGAACCAGCTTTGTTTAAGACTTTTAATCACAAAATGATGATTTGCTCTTTTAAAAATCACAACAGTGGACTGTGAGAAGGATTTGAAAGTAATTTTGACTTTAATGGTTGGCAAGGACAAGTTTAAGACAGATATTAGTGTTTATGACCTAGACAAGCTAAATACAACAAAAGTTACCCACTGAATGGACCTTTAAGACAGGTACATCAGCAATTCCAAACACCCCTTAGTCAACAGTTTGTGACTAAAAAATGATCCAAACTCTAAACTACCACATGATAATGATCCAAATCAGTTATATAAACTCAAATACACCCTAATAAACAGCTTAGAACCAGTATTAACTTCAAATTAAGATTATGCAAGAAACTTGAAAATTGCTTACAAGGGGTCCAAAGCTGCTATAGCTTGCAACAGTTAACCAAAGGACCTCTAACCTATCCAAACCCCTAACCTAGCTCAATATCAACCCACATCCATAGCTGCTTCACCCATTTCCATTTCCTTTGCCATTTTTTTGACCCTGTTTGACTTTCTTTGACTTTAAGCACTTTTGATTGAAATTATTTGAAACTTAAAAATGAGCTTACAGAAACCAATAATAAGTTCGTGTGAACCTGTTTGAGCTTATAGACAAGCTTATTAAAGCTTATTCATGGGACTTGGACTTTGCAATTTTCAACAGTAGACATAAATGATGAATTGTGATCAACAACTGATTTTGATGCTTGAAAATAATTGAAATACACTAAAACACATAAGTTTGATACGATTTAACAAAATGATACAAGTTTAATACTGAATTAACACTTTTACATAAAAAACGACATAAGAAAGAAATTTAAAACTAGAAGACTCCTTTTCCTGCTCTCATTGCTATCTTTTATATCCCAAGCTCATTTTCTCTCACTCAATGTTTCCCAACAATTTCCGCCATTGGATGCTCTAGAATCAATCTCAACCGCTTAAACACTTTTTGGCGCCAAAATCCTTATAACACTTGGGACAGGATTGAGATGGTGGGAGGGGGCATTTAATGCATTTGGAGTTTGGTGGAGGCTTGGGGGACATGGAAAGGTGAGAAGGAGGGAGTGGGTGGAGAAATGGTGGGCCGGACATGGTGGGTATGCGGAGAGGAAAACGGGGGAGAAGGGATGGGTTTGACTGGTTGGGTTGACTGACCAGATATTATAAAGGGGGGGTTCACAATTGATTTTGACAGGGGGTCCAAAGGTGTGAAAGGGTCATAATGGGTTTAAAGGGTTTTAAATACCAAGGGACCTTTTATGTAATTTCTGAATTTGAGGGACCTAAACTGCCAATCTTGCAAAGTTGCTTCAAGGGACCATAATTGACAATCTCAATAAGTATAAGGACCAATGTTGCCATTTTGCAATTTTCCGGGGGCCATTTCTGCCAATTTTGAAAGTTGAAGGACTAAACTTGTAATTTCTCAAACTTTTTGATATTTTCCACCAAAGGACTAAATTTGATAACTTTTGATTTTAAAAGGACCTTTGGTGACTTTTGCTTTTGAAATTATGGCTCAGGGACTATTTTTGACAATTTATGAAACTTGGGGATCAAACGCAATTTTGCAAAATTGATATGTTTTTCATCCGATTTTGATATTTTGAATTTGAAACACATAAAACAACGATTTGTGATATTTTGATCATTTAGATGTGTTTCGAGTATTTTCGGATGAATTTGCGCTTATTTTATACAAAAATGATGAGTATTTACACACTCATCAATCCCCACATCGAGATATTGCTAGTCCCTAGCAATGATTTGAGAAAACATAATGGATTTTAAACTCTTTACCAAAAGCCATTACTTCGAGTAGCCAAATGTTTCAGTTCAAGTAAGAACCATGGTACATCGATAACCATGTGATTTTGAGCAAACCACCGACTTTCAACGGATTTGATTTTGTCTTTACCGAAGCCGTACCTTACGGACTAGCCAACTCTTAGATAAATTATCGAATTATCTTTGGTGAGCTGAATACCAATTATGGTTTTTCCACCGCCTTTACCACAAGCCATAATCTTGCGGGCTAGCCAACTCATTATCTTTTGAGGATGATGGGGAGTCAAGAACCATACAATTTTGGGCAAATTGCAAGCCATATAAACGGATTTGAGAAATCTTTACCAAGAGCCGTTTGCTCTAGATTAGCTAATCCTTTTGTCTTACGAGACATGGCGGATCGATAACTCGATGAGAAAGTGTAGAACACTTACTCCAAAAAAAAATTTTTGGCCAAAACGGGGATTAGGCGGTATAATTACATGATAAAGTTCGTGAGAATCCCCACACTTAGAAATGAATATTGCCCTCAATATTCAAAGTACCGCGGTTATGCCGAAACAAAGAACGTGAAAGGGAAATACTAAGGCCATTATTTAGAAAGAAGATTTTTTTTTTTTTTTTTTTTTTTTTTTTTAAGAAACATGTGGGCAACCCCCACACTAGGGTGGTAGAAAGAGGTAAGAAAATGAAATATGGGTGAGAACCCATATGGCATGCTATCGTTTTTGATTCCCGAGTCGCTAGCTTGACTCGATCCCGCATTCATTGGTTCATGGGAAAGTTTGTAAGTCCGGACAACCATGGATGGAATGTCCTCTCCAAAGTAATGCTTCACTCGATGACCATTCACTTTGAAATTAGGACCATCGGGTTGAGATAACTCAATGGTACCATAAGGATAAACCTTAGCGATGGTAAATGGACCGCACCAACGGGACTTGAGCTTTCCGAGAAAATCTTCAATCTTGAATTGAAAAGAAGGACTCGATCACCAACGTTGAAAACGCGGTTTTGATTTTTGAGTCATGGATCTTCTTTGTCTTTTGTTTATAGATCAAAGAGTTCTCGTGAGGCTTGATCACGGAGTTCATTTAATTCATTCATTTGAACTTTCCGATGATCACTTGTTGTCTGAATATCAAAGTTAGCATGTTTCAAGGCCCAAGATGCCTTGTGCTCGAGCTCAACCGGAAGATGACACGCCTTCCGCACACCATCTTGTATGGAGTGCACCGATGGGTGTTTTGTAGGTCGACGGAAGGCCCAGTGCGCCATCTAACTTATCGACCAAGAGGCACGGTTTTCGCCAACCGTCCTCTCCAAGATTCTTTAATCCCGGTTAGAAACTTCCACTTGCCCACTTGTTTGCGGGTGATACGCAGTAGAGGTACGGTGAGTTACACCGTACTTTTGCATGACTCTTGCAAATTGGTCATTGCAGAAATGCGTACCACGATCACTGATGATGGCTCGTGGAGTTCCAAACCTAGCAAATAGAGATTTCAAGAATTTCACAACCACTCGGGCATCGTTGGTGGGTAAAGCCTTAGCTTCAACCCATTTTGACAAGTAGTCAACGGCCACGAGTATGTATTTGTTTCCGTGAGAAGAAGGAAATGGCCCCATAAAGTCAATGCCCCAGATGTCAAAAATCTCACACACTTGAATGGCGTTTTGCGGCATTTCATTCCTTTGTGAGATATTCCCGTGACGTTGACAAGCGTCACAGGTTTTGACGAATTCATGGGCATCCTTATAGATCGTGGGCCAATAGAATCCCGAATCAAACACCTTCTTGGCGGTGTAGTTGGGGCTATGATGTCCCCAAGAGGTCCGTAATGGCAAGCCTTGAGAATGTCAACGGCTTCGACCATACACACATCGCCGGATGACTTGATCCGCACATGATTTTAAACAAGTAGGGTCGTCCCGAAATAATGTTTCACATCCTTAAAGAATTTATTTTTACGTTGGGACGACATCCCTTTCACCACAAAGTTACCCGCATGGTAATTTGCAAAGTCGGCAAACCATGGGGTAGAAGAATCTCGCGAAAAGAAACCACATTGAGTGTTTCGAGAGGAAACGTTCATTGATTTCCTTTTCTCGAACACATTTTGGTGAGGGTTCTCTAATCGGGAGAGATGATCGTGACCGTGTTCTCTCCTCCTTTTTATCACGAATGATGATATCAAATTCTTGTAGGAGGAGAACCCAACGAGCAATCTCGGCTTTGCATCTTGTTTTGCAAAGAGATATTTGAGGGTCGAGTGATCCGTATACACCACGCATTTGGTCGGGATAAGATATGGCGAAACTTCTCAAACGCATACACCACCGCTAATAATTTTTTCCGTAGTGGTGTAATGGGTCCGAGCTTCATCATAGTTTTGCTCGCGTAGTGGATCGGTGAAAATGTTTGGTTTTGCGTTGCCCCAAGACTGCACCGATTGCAAAGTCACTCGCATCGCACATGAGCTCGAAGGGTAAGTCCCAGTCGGGGGCAACTAGAATGGGTGCTTCCGTAAGCTTTTTCTTAAGCGTTTCAAAAGCTTCGATGCACTCAGGAGAGAAGATAAAAGGAGCATCTTTTTCGAGAAGATGGGTCATAGGCCGGGCGATTTTAGAGAAATCTTGAATAAATCTACGATAGAACCCGGCATGACCAAGAAAACTCCTAATACCTTTGACGGTAGTGGGATGAGGTAGTTTAGCAATGACATCAACTTTTGCTCTATCAACCTCGATCCCATTCTTAGAAATCTTATGGCCGAGGACAATGCCTCTTTGACCATAAAGTGGCTCTTCTCCCGGTTTAGACATAGATTGGTGTCTTCACACCTTTTAAGCATTTTGTCTAAGTGGAGAGACAAGTCTGAAATGAATCCCCAATGACCGAGAAGTCATCCATAAACACCTCCATAGTTTCCCGATCATGTCGTGGAAAATGGCCATCATACAACGTTGGAACGTGCCGGAGCATTACATAAGCCAAAAGGCATACGTCAGAGGCAAACGTCCCGTATGGGCGGTGAATGTAGTTTTCTCTTGATCCGGCGGATCAATGGGGATCTGAAAGTAACCCGAGAAACCATCAAGGAAACAATAGTACTGCTCCTCGCTAATCTCTCAAGCATCGGTCCATGAAGGGTAGAGGAAAATGGTCTTTACGGGTGGCTTCGTTTAACTTTCGATAGTCAATGCACACACGCCACCCAGAACCAATCGAGTTGGAATCAACTCGTTTTCTTCATTATGACAACGATAATGCCACCCTTTTAGGAACGCAATGAATTGGGCTAACCCAAGGACTATCGAGATCGGGTAAATCAAGCCGGCATCAAGAAGTTTGAGAACCTCTTGTTTGATAACCTCGTGAATCTTAGGATTCACCCTTCTCGACTTTGGATGCCGGCTTGAAGTCATCCTCCATTAGGATTTTGTGAGTACAAAATTCGGGGTTGATACCCTTAATATCGGAGAGTTTCAAGCAATTGCTTGCTTGTGTGACTTCAAGACCTTTATGAGAGAGTTTTCTCCTCCTCGGTCAAGTCTTTAGCAATTATGACGGGTAATTTATCATCACCCTCCAAAATGCATACTCGAGATGAGGAGGCGGGTCCTTAAGTTCAACCTCGGGAAATTCTTGGTGGAAGATTGCACCGATTTGATTTCCTCAATCGTGATTTCTTCGGAGGGGTGAAGGTAATGGATCTTCATTAAGCAATTGCTCAAGATAAAGAATATCCCCTACGAATCATACACACCATCAATTCCAAAGTGAATTGATTCATCAAGAACCAAGAATTCATCGATCTCTTCCGAAGGAAGTCACCTCCTCAAACGGAGTGAGAGATGGGAAGAGTCGGCAATGATAGGTCGAGAAGATGTGGTGGAATTCCACCCACGTAATTATGAAGATAACCAAGAAACTCTCGAGAGTACTCCTCAAGCAATATCAATTAAATCGACTCGATTAAGCGATTCAAGATCATAATTTGAGGAGTACCTCGAAGTCCGATCGAGGTTAAAAGTAACAACTTGTTACCCACACGTAGAGTGATCTCTTGCTCAAATACATCGATAAGAGCACGGCCGGTTCTCGTGAACTCGCCCAACAATGAGGGAACTCGAGGATCGAGATCGAAATCAACGACCACAAAGTCACCGAAATGGAACTTTCCTACTTTCACGAATACATCCTCGGCAATGCCAAGAGGACGCGAGATAGAACGATCCGCAAGCTCAAGAGTCATGCGGTAGGAATAAGTTCCGGAAGAGACAGTTGCTTCCACATCGAATCTGACATCGATTGATGCTTGCACCAAGATCGGCAAGGGCAAAGCATTCAATCATCCCGGAAAAACACAAGGAAGAAGAAATTTTCGGGATCTCCTAGCTTCTCGGGAAGCTTTTTAACAAGGCTGCCGAGCAATTCTCATTCAAAGGAGTCTTAGCCATTTCAAATAGCTTTTCTTTGTTGCTCAAAGATATGTTTTAGAGTAGATGCAAACTTTGGCATTAACATGATGGCATCCATGAAGCTTATGTCAAAGTGAAGTTCTTGGAAAATCTGAAAGAATTTTTCCATCGATGACTAGCTTTCTCTGGAGCTTTTGCTCATGTAACCGCGATGGGTAAGGAAGAGAAGATTTGGATTCTGTTTCTCAACAGAGCTACGGAGGTTCAAAACAACTCCTTGATTCGCCTTGGGTTGTTGGACCACTGAGGTTGGACTACCGAAGGTGGGACGTGTGCGGTACCTCTTGGGCTTGAATAATGCACCTTGTCCGTTGTCTCCTTGGTAACTTGACTAAATGCCACAGGAGGAGGGGGCATTGGAGTCGTAGGTCCATTGTGTTTCGGAGGTTCACTTTCCACTACCTTTGGGAGAGAAGAAGAAGGGGTAGTAGGAACAGCGGGTCCATAATAAGAAGCACCACTTCGGGTTGTGATCGCCTTTGCATCGCCCCTCGGATTAGCGATCGTGTTGCTAGGTAAAGTACCGAGCCCGAGGGTCGATCATTTAAAGACTTCTTGATGTCGTAATCGGCTAACCAACAACCGATTCATTTCCTCTTGGGATTTCATGAATTGTTTCAACAACTCATCGATGATGGTCCAGTTGGAACAATAGCTTGAGTTTGAACAGGAAATTCGGCCTCTATTGTTAGGATTAGGGCCTTGATTCGAAAATTCCTTGATTGTTTCCATGAAAATACCCGTGGTTGAAATTTCCGACACTGGTTTCTATTGTAATTTCCTTGATGTTGGAAATTTTGATTCGATTTTGAAAACCGTTGTTTTGATTGAAATGACCTTGGTTTTGAAAACCTTGGTTTGGTCTATTCGATTCGATTACGGTTTTGGTTTTGATTGAAACCGGAGGTCCGAGTAGTGGTTAGGACGGTGGTTGGTCTCTGAGAGCACGATATTGATTGCCTCCTTGATTAGACATCCCGCCCACAAGATTGGCTTCAAAGGGGTTACCATCGGTGGCCATACGATTATAGTAAGCATGGGGCCACCACGGTAAATACAGACTTCCACTTTCTTAACTTCACAGGAGGTGAAGTTTGTGGAAAAGAGACTTTCTTCCGATTAGAGAACCAAAGCTTGAATAGCTTCCGTGAGTTTATCAATCTTAGCATCGGTGCTAGACCGACTCACGGGCGATGAAGAAGAAGAAGGACCAACACCGACTTGAGAAACAACCGCTTGCTTCGTGCGGCAAGGCGGACTTTAGACTTGTTTTCGATTATCGCCAAAGCTTCTTTGACGGTTTTGCTCAGAAATTTCCTCCGCGGAGGAATTGAGAGAATCTTGATCGATTGACTCACCCATTGTAGAAAGTATCGAGTTGCATCAACTCGGAGAAACCGTGGTGAGGACATTTGCGAAGCAATTCCTTGAAACGATCCCACGATTCATCAAGGATTCATCAAACTTCGAGTGAACTTGATGATTTCATTTTTAAGACTCGTGGTCTTGGAAGGTGGATAGAATTCATTCACAAATTTCTTCACCGGATCTTCCCATGTCTCTATTGACTTAGGGGTTGTTTTCAAGCCAACCGGCTTGCCCTCAAGAGAAAACGGAATGTAAGAAGCTTAACAAAGATCGAAGGGACATTCTTATACTT
This sequence comes from Chrysanthemum lavandulifolium, assembly GCA_022545495.1. NCBI lineage: Eukaryota > Viridiplantae > Streptophyta > Magnoliopsida > Asterales > Asteraceae > Chrysanthemum > Chrysanthemum lavandulifolium. The sequence continues at coordinate 159,643,392 of CM040239.1, read as the reverse complement.
GATGGTAGATGCAATCTTGTTAAACCATCTTATATGAGCATGAGGATCATCCCGCTCAAAACCGTAGAACCGATTTGAAGTTACAAGATTCAAGAACCCGGTCTTGAGTTCAAAATTTTCACCACGATGGTCGGTATAACGATAGCATCTCCATACCCGTCGATGGGTGCACGGAGAAGCTCACACATAGAATCTCATCCGCCATGATAGCGGAAGTGGTGTGAACAGTCCGGATCTCGATCCGATCGATGGAGCGGAAAGTCACTGAACACGCCTTCTTGGAATCTTGACAAGCTCACGAAATGGGCTTACAGATCTAGAAGAGCGAAAAGATACACAAGAAGTTAACCCTAAGAAAACTCGAGTTAAGGAGAGAAATGGAATTATGAAATCTCTCACATGAGAATGAGAATTATGAAGACGTTTTGTAAAAATCGGGGTGAGAAGAATCTTTATGGGTTTTACGGTTCAAACGTCGATATCACAACAAAATCAATTAACACAAAATCGAGGCAAAACAACAAATGAACTTAACCAATAATCCAAGATGAATGGCTTTTGAAAAGGTACACCAATCACAAGGACACAAAGGCAAGTTTATATCTTTAGTTCGAACTTATTATGGTCGCACCCCGCTAGGTAGTGCAATCGCCTTGGTTTTCGGTGGTAATCTTTTAAGTTGTTAATATTTTAGAGAAACGACGATTCTTTTGTATTTTTATTTTTGATACATATATAGAAACAAAAGAAAAATATTTTGTGTTTTATCGTTTTTGCTTGTTTTGGGTTTTGGATTTTTAGAAGAAAATATGGATATATATATAGATAGATATGGATGATATAAACAATGAGTGAGGATTCAAACAACTAATCTGCTAAAACGGAGATAAATCAAAGACTCCAAGAATGCGCCAAAATTTGATCGGTGCTAAACAACAAGTCTAAAAGACTAAAACTGCTCAAACACTAATACAATTAAGATCGAGGAGGATAGAGTCTCCCGGTCGTTATGTCCCAAATGAGCTATGCAATGGATCAATCAACGTTTAGTGATCGAGGAATTTGAATGAAAATGGATCCGAATGATATTATAACTACGAGAAAAGCCAACAAATTAAAAACGCCTTAAATGCAA